>JAGDQP010058426.1:0-12559 GCA_022664845.1 Lepisma saccharinum
AGACAGATCTATCGCGGAGTATGTGCCACTTGCCAAACTAAAATGTGTGTGAGCACCAGTATTTAATAAAATCAATGTCTCCAAGGTTGCAGGTTTGAATACAGCCTGGGGCATGCATTTTAACAAGCAATCGTCACGGGCAGAAGTCAAAGTTACTAAAATGTCCCATACAAAATAAGGTTTGATGTACAAGTTCAGTGATCGGGTATAGAAGCAAAGGACGTTGAAATGGAACAAAAATATGTAGCCTGTTATAATCCTGTAGACAAAAACCCTTCTCTCGTGTTGAAATAAAAGCAGATTTTTTAAAAGTTTCTTTTCAATATAAAAATGTTGCTAAGTTATGTTCTACGTTATGGACGTGTTTTCATCATATCATATAAATTTTTTACTTGTTTCAGAAATGCTTTCCTAAAATTTCACCTCTATGGAAGCTAAATTATACCTACACCTTTCTGCTCATATATCGTTGAGTCAAAACATGTCTTTCACTAGATTGCTTCACATACGCACACTATACCACTATTAGTAGTTACCTTTCACATGGTACTCACACACTAGATATATTCTGTTAATACTAGTAAACAAATTTCAACTTTAACTGTCACATAGGCAAAGATTGTGTCAAATATTAGGCCTAATTCGAAAACTTCCAAGAAATTGATAAGAAGAAGCTTTGTTCTATAACTGAGCAAGAACAAAGAGGGAAAGCAAATATTAGAAAGTATTAAAAAAAAAAGATCCACAAACGGTATCCATTAGGTCTGATTTTATTAGCTGTCTTTTTTGAAAATAATATGGCGCTTCATATTACATTTTCAGAATATGTCTGTCCAGTCAAAAAGACAGACTAACCAACTGTAACTATGAGAAATACAAATCACATAATATTGGCATCCAGACAACTACAATACAATGGCGGTAGATCCCTATTTATGAAAATCCTTTACGTTATAAAACAGTCCTTTGAGGAACTAAGATTAACTGTTTCATTCTGATAGATCACAGCAAGTTCAAATTAAAGTTTACGATACATTGACAAATTTATAACATAATTTAGACCGTAGCAAAGTTTTGAATACAGAGCACTGCTTCAAGTGGAAGAATATGTGTGATTGTTGTGTCGCAGAAGAATTGATTCCAATACCGTAATTACTTTTAATGTTTCTTCTCGATATTATATTGTGCACTACACCCACCCGTGAACTCCTTGACTAGTTGCATCCTTCACTAGCATCTATACAAGAAGAGGAACAAGGGGGAAAATCTTGTGGTTGAAGGTTTTAATATTAAACAAATTGCTTGGTAGTTTAACGAATTTTTATTTCATCTTACTCCTTGTCGATTAGCGCAGTCAACTTTAGTAATTTCAATTCTTCCTCTCCTTAAAATCGATTAATCCTTTCCCAAACAGAAAAGATAAATTTCTTGATCTTGTTTTAACGATTGATGATTTATTCAAATTTTCAATACAATTATCGCTAACGGCAGTGTTTCTAGATCACAGATCGCTGGATGTTCTTTATTATCATCAACTATCAATACTTCTGTAACGAAAGTGGCTGCTATAAGGGACTCGCTTTGATGGCTTCGGTTTATGTGTAATGGTATTACAAATTGAAAACAAACGACAGTACGCATGTTCAGCACGATTCATATAAAGGTTGTATACTAGATGGAGACGGAAGGAAAGCCAGTAAAATTCGGAATGTTAAAAACATTTTCTTGGATGTTGAGGACATTTTATCTTCCAGAAGTAGGAACATTAAATATATCCACCGTGGTACGACTATGAAATTATTGATTTTTTTTTTTAAGATAAGCTTCATACTCATAATAAGAGGACAAGGAACAGGTTACAGTGCAAACACGTGTCCAGAATTTGGTTTTGGGAGGGTTCCAAGGACTTCTGCGGGGGTCCAAGGTGTGTCTGGGCATGAAATGTATATTATATACCAGTACAGTCAACAAATTCGTGGACTGGCACGTAGAATATAGGCAACCAGTAGAATCCAAATGTCGTCATGGTTGCTGTGATCTGCGTAAACGTCCACACAGACACTTACACAAATCCACACTGACCTTCAAAATAGTCACCGTTGGCAGCGATGCACGTCTGCCAACGTTCGTAGAGCCGTTGAAGATATGTTTGAAAAATGTTCGCGTTAGCAGGCATCTCTCGTAGGGCATCCTTTGTGGCAGTGATGATCTCCTCGGGAGAATGAAAGCGACGTCCACGTAACTTAGCTTTCAAGCAGGGAAAGAGATCGAAATCGCACGGTTTGAGATCAGGTGAGTATGGAGGATGTGGCAAAACGGTGATCTGCTGCCTCGCCAGCTCATCCTGCGACCCCCTTTCACCATACCTTCTAGCCGGCGACCCCCTTTCACCATGCTTTCTAGCCGGCAACCCACAATTATTTTATTTTGTGTAATATTTGTTTTTCATTTCAAAACATAACAGTTAGTTTCCTGTATTTATAATAAATGTTCTAATTATACTATCCAAAACTATCCAGCAAACTCCATTACCTTTAGTCATTACTAAAACCAACAAGCGAAATAAAATACATTCATGGAAATTTATTAGTTTTAACCTACAAAACCCTAGTTAAATTAATTTTTTGATCTTCCCTCGCGACCCCCTTGCGCATATCCCGCGACCCCCAGGTTGAGAAACCCTGCTCTAGAAGTCAAAACTAAATAGAAGAAAACGTATTGGTTTAATCACAGCGCCAATCCATGGTGAGATGCTGAGCAGCGATAGCGAGAAAAGATGTTGGACAGGTTGTTGTTGATGTTATATATATATCTCTCTCTCTCTCTCTCTCTCTCTCTCTCTCTCTATATATATATATATATATATATATATATATATATAATCACAATTAATAGGGTTTACTATTGTTTATCACAACTTAGGTTTTTCTAATATTTAGCCCTTCTGGATCCGACCTGTGAAGTTTAACCAAACATATGAAAACAGGACTTTATTTTTGAAAAACATAACGCTGTGCACTGATGACGTCAAAATTTCTTCGTTAGGTGAAACGGAATTGGCCAAACGGGAAGACAAGAGATGGCCAAATCTGGATTATCCGGATATAGGATGGATTACTACTCATCGGATGACGGATAATAGTCCAGTCATTAGAGACATAAAAAAGGTGTTTTGGTGCAAAATGTTGAGGAGTTTTGAAATTTGGCAGAAATGTACACTAGGGGGGCCTAACTATAAGATTAAATTTGTGATCTTGAGGGACCGCCGCTTGTGCCTCCATATTGAAAAATGGCAGTTTTTAGCATAGATCCTGTAGATTTTAGAGAATTTAGAGGTTTTAGAGAATTTTTAAAAAATTGAAAATTGGAGTGGATTTGCAATGTAAATTTTCTACAAAGGTAATTATATAAAAATTTTGAAAATGTCGCCATTTTGAATAAAAAATTGCGGGAAAACATCTATATATATGCAATGTATGTCAAGTCCAAACCACTACAAACAAAATTTGAAATGCTGAGCATCATCAAGAGTAGATTACGGGAAAATTACAAAATTTGGAGAAAATCGTCATCTCCAATCCAATATTGCGGACAAATGTATATATATATATATATATATATATAAAGAGAACAGCCAGGCCGAAAAGCTGGAGCTAGATAAAGGAAATTTGGCATAAATTTGTACCATCAAGAGTAGGTTACGAGAAAATTACGAAATTAGAAAAAAGTCGCCATGTTGAATCCAATACAGCATATCTTAAAATATGCATATCTTAGATATGTATGTTTCTCGGCCATACTGGATCCAATATGGCGTGTCTTTTCAAACTTCAAAATTTTATGGTAAACTAGACTTGATAACAAACTTTAATGCCAAGTTTCGTTCCTCTGGCTCCAGCGGTTCGGCATGCGCATATTTCGACATATATAAGTTTGTTGGTCATATTGGATTCAAGATGTCGATTTCTTTTAATTTCGTAAATTTTTCGCAACCTAATCTTGATGGTACACATTTATGCCAAATTTCGTTTATCTAGCTCCAGCTGTTCGGCCTGGGTGTTCTACTGTTTCTTTTTTTATATATGATTTGTCCGCCATATTGAATTGAAGATGACGATTTTCTCCAAATTTTAAAAATTTCCGATAATCTACTCTTGATGATACATCAGCATATCAAATTTAAACCAGCTTCAATGGTTTGGGCTGGGCATACTTTACATATATAGATGGTTTTCTGCAATTTTTTAATCAAAATGCCGACATTTGAAAATTTTTGTAGGAAATTTACATTGCGAATCCTCTCAAATTTTCAATTAAAAAAATGTTCTCTAAAACATACAGGAATGGAGTTCTACACTAAAATCTGCCTTTCAGCCGCCATTTTTCAAGATGGCGGCGCGAGCGGCTGTCCCCAACGCAAGGTTACAAATTTAGCATTATAGTTAGGGCTCTTAAGTGTACAATCGCGCTAAATTTCAAAACTCCTCAACTTTTGCACCCAAAAAGTACGTAATAACTGGACTATATATGGGGATGTCATGTAATTTCCGGACGGATAGAGGATAATTTTCGGATGTCGGCTAATATCCGGATAACGGGTAATATTCGGATAATGGAAAAATCAGGATGGTTAAATGGATACCGGATGATTTGTCATCTGGTTGTCCGGAAATTTTTGCCATCCCAAGAAGACAGCATAGGGATTAATACTGTAGGATTTGGTTCGTTTTAGCTCGACTCGAGTGAATTTCGAGTCGAGTTGGACAATATTTGCCGAGTTGAGTTGAAAGATTTCTCTTACGAGTCGAGACGAGTTTAACGAAAACTCGACTCGAACTCGCTCTTGTTCACCCCTATTTACAACATCAATCTGTAATGAGAATCATCATAATTACGTTCTTAACGGCCGTTTAATACCCTGAATGGAAGTCCATTCTTACTTGCACAAAATGTATCGTATAGGCCTTATTAATCATATTTACCATGTTACTACAAAAGCATCTAAATTATTAGGCGTAAATTTCTTTTTCAATTTTCTTTGGCAACAATAGTAAGATTGTATAAGATGCTTGAATATGATGCACCTGTTTAGAGCTCTTCTTATAAGAATGTCACAGACCAGGTTTAAAAGATACTGAAGCTGTTCATAAAATGGCTTGGTCTAAAAATTATATCATGTTGATTATGATAATCTTTAGAAAATTTGGGTTAATATTGGAAAGAAGAAACAGGAAAAATAATTAGTATTCTTTCTCTTAGTTAAATAATAAATTCTTATAATAATGTTCACTCTCAATTAGAGAGGTGAATTGTCGTGTGCCAGAGATAAGGCCAAAACAGAAACCCATTGTTTATCCTTCTGCTTCGAGAATAAACCTGCATAAGAATTCTATGTTGATCTGCGCTCAACAGATTCAGTAGTTGTATTGAGGTCGATGTCTTTAATGATAGTTTGGGTCTACTTAAGAGGAACTGATTTCATTTAAATTTGAGAATATATATGAAGACTACAGGGAATTTTAATTGTAATTTTTTTAAAGGTCTTTAGGCAACTTTGACTCAGGCCGAATGGATGATGATGGGAGAATTGGTGGAAAGTGGGAGAAAACGAGAGAACCCCGAGACAACCCCGAGAAACGAGACAACCCGAGAGCGCTGTACGCCAATGCCACCGCGGCACCGAGCAATATACGGGAAATCACCCTTCATGGACATCTCTTCTGCTTTCCCTGTACTCTTCATTTATAGGGCCTAATTGTTGTATAGTGTTGCATAACTATCTGTGTTATGCCTTTGTTATGTTTTGATTGTTTTATTGGGCGCTATACTTGGAACTTGTATGATCTGTTTCTGCCAGAGGAGTAAATAAATTCAGCACAATCAGAATTTTACGAGTTGCAAAACGATTTACATGTTTATGACCTCCAGCTAAGGATCATTTTCACAGCAGTAAACGAACTTGAATAGGAAGGACATTTTTCACTGCTAAGAAAAAACTGATAATTGCATAGAAATAACTTTTCAAACCATGCTATAGGAGACAGCTCATTGCAACACGATCATGGTGCATTTCCTTGAAAAGTTGCTGTTAATGGTTTAATTGCGTGTTCGTTTCGTTTGTGCAATGGCAAAATTGTTGTACTCTTTTTCCTAATATAATACTTACAACAAATTATCGTCACTTCAGGATGCTTTCCACATTTATCTAAATCACCATAGAAATTTAAAGAAAAAAAAATACTGAAAATTTAATATCGAATAGGATATATTGAAACGAAACAATATATTGTAAATTACAGCACGATCCTGTATAACTAGCAATATTTTCATTCATCTTACCCTTCACTTAATATGTTCATTAAAGTGAAAGAAGTTAATGCGCCTTCTATCTCGCATTCGTCAATCCACTTATTTTTTCCCCGTGGAAGAAAATGTTCATATTAGTGAGCACGTCATTTGCAATTCGCTTCTCCTGACTAGCAACTACATTAATGCATAGCGTAGATGCTTTGAACCCTTCACTTACACCATCCCAATTTTGGCTTTACACCTCCCCCAAACTTAAAATTCTCGCAGAATCCCTGCCAGTGCCTTATGTACAGGGATATAAGACTATAGACAGTTTTGTTGGAGTTAATTATTATTAGCTCAGTTGGTAGAACGTTGGTTTAGCATTCGGAAGGTTGGCCGCTACCCTGACTGAGGTTCTTCCAGGAATTTTGCTCAGTCACATCAGGAAAATGCCGGGATGCTACCTACTAAATAGACCCTTGAAGAGTACCTTACAACATATAAGGCAAGCCTGGGATGAGCCTGGCCTGAGCCTGGGATGCCTAAAGGCCATAAATAAATTCAACGTAGTCAATAATTCACTGATTAATGCATTGTTTTGTTGCCATGACAATCTGGTCGCAAGATGGTTCTTTTTTATATGCTAAATTTATAATACTTTACTCTAACGTCATTTCTCTGTAAGTGAATGACAGTTCGCCAAGGTTTCTCACCAATTAATGACATTTATTATATCTAATGCCATCGAACTGTTCAGAGTGGGTTTCCCGTCGATTTCTCTGCAAGGTCATGGAGCTGAAGGGAGGAAAAGCCAGAGAGATAGGGACGAGAGAGAGAAAGCAGAAGGAAGGGAATCGCAGAGCCGAAGCAATTTTCAAGGGCATCTCGCTTCCTCTGTCACTTGACGCTGGATAGTCTGCTGTGAGCAGGCAGTGTGTCTCTATGATTACAGATACCATGGAGGAGGACGATTCATGAGCAAACGCTGAAGAATTACTACCTCATCCAAACACTGGTTTACATTGTCTTCATCCAAATTGCAAAGCAAGGTAAATCAATTCATTCTTCTTATTCAATGCTTTACGTATTAGCACTTCTAATTATCTTGTTACCAGAACTGATAGTCCTTTTGTTTTTAAGTATATCTCAAACAAGGACATGTGTTTGTTTACGGAAGATCTTAATTGAGCAAGTGTTTCAGACTTGTTTACAGATATACAGTATGTAATTAAAGAATCCCTCAAGAAAAAGTCTATATGTAGCAAACTAAACAATAGACTACAATAATTTACTTGCGCACAAGAAATCGTAGAAGACACGAAAGTCAGGGCCACCGAGTCACCGTAGTTCAGTGGTAGAGCGTTGGTGCAGCATTAGCGAGGTCATGGGTTCAATACTAGCGGCCGACCATCCTGACTGAGGATTTTTCAGGGTTTATCCTCAGTCATACCAGGTAAATGCCAGGATGGCACCTTAAACATAGCTCCTGGCCGACTCCTTCCCGAATCCGTTCTCCTCCTCTATCCAGGCCTGGGAATTAGAAACCTACAGGTAAGATTTTTGTTTTAAGTCAGGACCTTGCTCTCAGTTTTCAGGATAAGATAAGGAGATCTCGGGTTAAATTCCTATGCAGAAAATCTCGTTTACATAAACATTATTCGATCTTTATCGTTTATTACTGAATTATTAAAATTGAAACCAGAACTAATCTGATTACTGTATATTTTATTATCATTAATTTTATTAATTTCTTCGGAGAAGGATAATGTAAACGGAAACTTATTCAAGTTACACTCCCAGCATTTGCCGAGTGTAATCAAATTAAAACTTTGAAATGTGAGTCTGATTAAGAGACTTCCGGATTAGACCGGGAAACTTCATATCTTTGATTTGAGCAAAATCTAAAGTTACAGACCACCACTGCTTAAACTTCGCTATATCAGTGGAAGAAAAATGGATAACGCAGAAGCCTTTCTTAGGAGTACGTGACAATTGAATACACTAAACTTCAGTACCATATTCTTACTCACTAGAAGTTTAAGGTGTGTAACAATACCAGACGTTGCGCCTCAAGGTTGTAGTAAATAGAAAGGAACATCATTATTTGTACTATCAGTCTGGCAAGTAGGGAACTAATAGCTTATGGGTGGTGCTGCTACGATTTAATTGAACGCACATTATCAAATCATTCTCAACTGATAAGAGGTTTTTGGTCTTTGTTTTAATGCTTACCATGGAAGAGAAATTACTTTCGCACAGATACGATGTAGCAAAGGGAATTATGACTTTCAAAGCAGCAGATACCAAGCCAGGATATTCTTCTCTCTTCTTCAGCCAGAACTTTTCCAGGTCTTCATTACAGAAAGCTAGTTGCAAGATTTGTTGCACGATAATTCTATCAGTTCGTCAAGAAGTTGTGGGCTTGTATCGGTTATTTTTATGGCCTCTTCAACGAATGAGTTTAATATCCATCTTGAACCGGCATTTTCATTGAAGGGAATATATTCTACCATCTGTTCTTGAAGCCCTTCTAGATGTTTGCTGATTAAACAGGACAGCGTCTTCAAGTCAATAGAATAATCGCAAGTTGAAATAAAGTCTTTAGTCAGAGGAAAATTGTAAAAATTGTGGGTTTCGACTCTGGGTGCCCATATCCCTAATTTCTTCTGAAACGCATTTACTTTGTTTTGAAGAAATAAAATGGCCTTGTCCCGTCCTTGTTAAATTTAAGTAATTTAGATGAGTGAAGATGTTGGCCAGGTAAGCCAGCTGAAGCAGCTATGTTTCAGAGGTAAAAAAATCAGCTAGTTTAGGGATTGGATTCTTGTAAAAACAATAACAATTGTGACGGACAGGTAGTTCGCCCTCACATGATTATAACAACATTTAGTGCAGTTGGATATTCTTAAAGTATTTTTTATATTCCGACACGCATTGATATCGTCGCATGCATGAAGAGACGCTTGAGTCAACGCCCGGCGTATGTTTGTGGTGGTGCTGGACAATTCTGCCCGAGAGAGCTGGCAACGTTGCATCGAGCGATACAGCAGAAGACATTGAGCGTTGCACCGGAGAGGAAACATTAAGCGTGCGCCAGTGACAAAAAACTCTCATTGTACAAGTGTAATTACTTATATATACAAAACTTATAGTGTAAAAGGATCAGTAAGTTCCAAGGATTTACAGGAACACAAAAACAGGACGAAAAGCTGGGATAATCACCGCATAGGAACGAGTAATGTATACCTATTTTTGCTGGACGACTTGTACGCCGCACTGAAGGTAACCCTTTTCGTTTCTCTTAATTATAGACACCCTGTTGGAATCTAATCACATATTTGCAGTGACTATTTGCAAACTTCAGAAAGGATTATATATTTTCTTGTGTCGAGTGAAATGACATCGGATTATGTGTAGCATCGTTGCATCAGTTACAAATCGTCAACAGTGCTCTTGAAAACAAAAAAGAAGTCACGTGATTAAACGCGGATTGTTGATGCTCGGCACGCTATTGTTAACGTCGTCGTCGATTATCCGATATGCGTTTCTACCTTGCCTTCGTTTAGATAGTCTTTCTGTGGGCAATAACTAAAGAAATACAATTCCACTAAATAAAGGATCCTATTATTCTTTTGGTATATTTAGTTTAGAGTCGTAGTAGTAGTACGGTTTATTTGTGTTATGTTGTTGAATTACAAAATAGTAGAGAAAGTCTAGGCAACATTATTCATCATTACAAACTCGAATGCATCATTAAAGTATGAAATAAAGTAAGTCGTAACTTGCTAGCATTCATTGGACTCGAAAGCAAATAAATAAAAAATCAATGCAAACACAAGAATTGTAAGAAAAAAAAAAGTTTTGTACGGAACCTAAGTAGTCAGTTCAAAACTCCTGTATTATAAAAAAGATACTAATAGCGTAAATTAGGTAATACTGTGATACAATAGAATTACTCGCGCGCTACAAGTACATTGAACTGAAGTAATATTAAAGAAAACCTAACTCGTAAAAGTAAAGATAATACTATTAAAAAGATTGTGATACAAGTCGCATACAATTTCTTCAAACTGTCAGGACGTCTGTTAAAGCGACACTTGAAATATAAGATAACAATTCTTGATCAGTGCCTACCGGGTATATGTCAACAAAGCACGTTCAGAAATTAAAACCGAATGTCGAGAAATTTAATTGTACTTCGTTAACCAATGTGAAGTACAACCTTGTTACTTGTTAATGAAAAATAAATATTGTTGTGCATGTTAAGTATAAAATATACTTCATCGGACTCGAATGTTCATGGAGCACAGGTGTACGTAAACGTCGTAAGAGCGTAAGGAAAATATAGTTGCAGAATTAAGTAAAAATTGTGTAACGTTGGGCTCAACGCTTTACGGGTACCCGGCCGATAAACATTTTCATTAACGATAATTTCTTATAATTGATGTCAAAAGCATTTTGATCGTTTCGTTATTAGTAGAGTGCATTATTGTGTATGTTATTCTTGTTTGGACACATTCAAACGCACTCAATTTTTGGTAAAATTATCACGTACCTACAGAAGTAAACGCACACACAAAAGAATAATCGCGTGTGTGCCCTGTAATCAGGTCAAATATTAAATATATTCATTGCTTTGTAGTAACATATCAACTTATTGGCGTTTTTGTGTATGTTTTACCTTTTATACCGACGGAATATCATAATTCCGGAAAAAGTTCGATTTCTGAAAATAGTAATAAAGTACTCTAAATGGTGTGAAAAGTGTTAGTATTTATTGGAATACTGAAGAAAACATTTCTACTAAGGTATTTCGTGAAGTTTCACCAAAAGTGACATTTTTCAATATTTTGGTCGGAGTCAGTAGAAGTGGTGTGGATTTGTGCGTCGGGGCTCCAAATACTAAAAACGTGGTTTTCCGCCTAAATACAGTGTTTTCCACCCATTTTCAAGCGTTTCAACATTCGTCACGCACTTTGCGACCGTTTCCCGCCATTTGCACACATTCATCTATTTGTTGATTTTTGTGCGTTTTTACAGTATTTCGGGGCTCAGAGGACCTATTATCGGTATTACCGTTCCACCAACCTTTGTCTCCGGAATTCACTGGCTTACTGGTTTGGAAGTGTTATACAGGACCCCAAGGGTGAGCAGTAGGGTTGCCTTTGTCCTTGCTCGTTATCACGGAAGCTATATCATCCCGCGGCGCTCTATTCAAGAGAAGTGGGACGTACACGTTTAATTACTGCCCGGTAAATTATTGTACGGATTGGTACTCCGGGAGGAAGGAATTCTTCACTTACCAAGAACCGTCATATTAATTTGGTGCCGAAACCCGGGAAGAAGAAGAGGATTAACGTGTTACGAATTTGATCAGCATACTTTTTCGTGTGTTCATCTTGGACATAATACTGTCACCATTGTAGTAGAACTCGTAGGCACTAATGGTTGTTGCGAACGAACTATGGAGGACCACACCATGAAGCCAATAAAAAGTGAAACGCAACTCGTTGAATCTACTGGTATCACCGGTATTGATGAACGTGAGGCAATTAGGTTATGTTGCGGACAGAATCGACCGGACAGTGGCACTATTACATGTTTCCGGTGTCGTAAGACTTATCATGTTGAATGCGTTGGCAGAGGCGATAGTTCTTGCGTCAAGAAGGAGCAGTCTGACCCAGGCGTTACGCTGACCAAGTCGTGGATCTGTTCTCAGTGTACAGAAGCGCAATCACCCGCACCTAAGGAACAAAAAGAAGAGAGCTTTGGATCATTATTACTTCAGATGTTAGAACAAATGAAGGAACAGCGTCAAGAGATCCAAGGACAGCGTCAAGAGATCCATGAACAGCGACAAGAGATCCAAGGACAACGTCAAGAGATCCAAGAACAGCAACAGAAACTGCAAGCAGTGATCCAGGGACAGCGACAAGAGATCCAGGAACAACGTCAAGAGATCCAAGAACAGCAACAGAAACTGCAAGCAGTGATCCAGGGACAGCAACAAGAGATCCAGGAACAAATGATGGAAACACATGAAGATATCCGGAAGCTGAGTGATGAACTAAAGGAACAGCCGCTGAAGATACGTAATGAAATCAATGAACAATTTCAGGAGATGAACGAACAGCAGCAGAAATTGCGGGACGAGATCCTTAAAAATCAACAGAAAATTCGGGAAGAAATTGAGGCCCAGAGACAGGAGCTCCAACAAGATGTCAATGAATTGAGAGAAGAAATGCGTGCACAACCTCAGGAGATACGC
>JAGDQP010058427.1:0-12558 GCA_022664845.1 Lepisma saccharinum
CAACTTTATGTTTCCTAATGACTCTTTGAACGAGTCCTGTACTATTCGCAAAGAGTAAAGTTTTTGCGAAGCGTTTATTTTTGGTGAAAGTAAGATTTTATTTTTATGGAGGTTGGCAACGTCGTTCATTTGCCAATATTTACAATGCGGTTAGAAGCACGTGCCCTGTGGGTTGCTAAAAGATTTTGTTTCGGACAAGGGACGAAGGTTCACATGTTATGGAAGAAACTATATATAAAAGTCATTACGATATTTCGTGCACAATTGTACGTGTCCACAAAGTACAAGACTGAAGAGACAATGGCCACACGTCGCGGACGAAGCATCGAACTTTGAGAACAACTGACTGCCGTAGCGCGTAGATTTCCGGAGCTTGGAACAATTTACAACTGTATAGTGTGTAAGTACAGGGGGGATAGTGGTTGGAAATGTGTTGAAAATGCAGAGCAAACGGGTAGTTTAGAGTTATTGAAGGTTAAGGGCAGGATATATTTTCGTGCTAAAACCATGAATAAAGGCACTCTCCCACAGACGGCGTGTTGAGATGCTGGTCGTAGGGGGTAAAATGTGTATTATGTCAACCAGGAAAGATAGATCAAAATAGGTAGGGACACGGTGAAGTAACGATGGTTGTTAATACGAATGTGAGGAGCACCACCTGTTTCCCCACATAAAAGGCATCAAGAACTTGCAGTTTAGGATGTATATAACATTATAGATGTGGCATGTATCCTTGGGATTGAATGTATACCGGCCAGTAGGAGTATTGATAGTGACTGTGGGAGAAGTGATGAAAATGGACCAGACCTTACATCTGAGTCTCTTGCAGGTATGGGCGCCGGTTTGGGGTAGCGAGGAAGGATTCGTACGGACCAAGATGTTTCTAAGATTAGAGAGGTGCTGAAAAACTAATTTCGGTTTGGTGGGGAATACTGATCTTGTGTCTAGATCAGATTGGAGGATGTGGAAATGACAGTGTAGGATTTGTTTGACCTTGGTTAGTTTAGGATGGAACTGGGTGATTAGAGCCGGTGGTTTGGAGGTTTTAGTGTGTGAGGATGCACGGCGAATCTGTTTGGTTACTATTAATATAAGAAATATGCTTGTTATTTTTGTTAAATGAAATAGTTAGGTTAGTGCCCAAATCTCAATCTTTATTCATAGCATCATAGTCGTCATAAATTATATTAAAACTGTGTATTCAGTAAATTTTGGACTCACATACATATAACACCATAAGAACAATTATTATTATTGCAATAGTAACAATCTAATCATTGTCACTCAAAACATATATAATAAATATCCCTAACGATCACCGCACTCCTGCTGACAATGATTTGAAGGCAAGAGTGACAAGCAATTATGAGATAGAGCAGTGGAAACAAAAGTTAATCGTTAAATTCAGACAAGTATTTACGAATAATATTGAAGAATCCATCAGATCTTATGAGGCAAGTACTGATATAACACCGGGTGCGATTCCAGTTTTTAAAAAACATACCATATTCTTTATAGTTTGATGGAAAAAGTAGAGCTCGAATTAGAAAGACTGCAAAAACTGGGCATAATTGCTCCAGTAACCTATTCAGCTTGGGCAACACCTATATTAGTGGTTCCTAAGGACGACTCACGAGAGATCAGGATTTGTGCTGATTTTCGAACTACGATCAACAAATTTGTTACAAAATGTCGTACTCCCAGGCGTATCTTCAATTGGATGTGGATAAGACAAGAAAACTTTTAGTAATTAATACGCCGTGGGGTATGTATGAGTATCAAGCGTTTGCCTATTGGTTTGTCTAGTTCTCCTTTTATTTTCCAGCGTTTTACGGATCAGACTTGAAGTAGTTCTCTCTTTGCTCAAGCTTTTTTGGATGATGTAATTATCGTGGGGAATAGCACAGAAGATTGTTTAAATCTTACAAAAATTTAAGTAATTGAATATCGAAGTGAAGTTGTCCAAATGTCAATTTTTTTTAGACGGAAGTGGACTATTTAGGTCACCTGATCTCTGCGAAGGAATATATGCCGCTTCCTAAGCATCAAGAAGCGATTGCTAAATGTGCCACGCCAACAAATGTACAACAATTAAAATCGTTTTAGGCATTGTAGCTTTTTTCTCGAAGCATCTTCCTAATTTAAGCACACATTTACACTATATCCATGGCCTTCTATAGCAAAGGGTGTCTCTTGGAATTGGACTACAGAACATCAGTTAGAATTTAAGATACTGTTAAGCAGATGATAGCGACATGTGAAAAGTTAGCAATTTTTGATCCCAAGGAAAAGGTTGTTGTAATAACAGATGCTAGTCCGTATGGTGTTGGAGTCCAACTATGTAATATGGAAGTCAAGAAGAATTAAAAACTGTGTATTCACTAAATTTCGGACTAACATACATATATCACCATAAGAACAATTATCATTATTACAATAGTAACAATCAAATCACTGTCACTCAATAACACACATTATATAATAAATATCCCTACCAATTACAAGGTTAGATGGGTGGCCTCGGTTGACTAGAGCCTTCTGAAGGCGTTGGTTGTAAGTTTTAGCAGCAGAGGTGGTGGAATTCAGGCGTTGTCCTCTGAGAGAAAGGAATCGCTTTCTTGGTGTGGTAAGGATGGGAACTTGAGTAGTGTAAATACTGCATCGTGTTGGTGGGTTTTATGTGAACGGGAGTGGTGAGGGTGTTGTTTTGTAAAGGGATGTCCACGTTAAGGAATGTGACTCTTTTGTCAGAAATGGACCAAGCGAACTGAACAACACGGAATTGGTTCAGTTGTTCTAGGAATGTCGAGACATTTCTGACAAAAGAGTGACATTCCTTGACGTGGACATCATTTTAGAAAATAACATCCTCACCACTTCCGTTCACATAAAACCCACCAACGCTATATAGTATTTACACTATTCAAGTTCCCATCCTTACCACATCAAGAAAGCGATTCCTTTCTCCCTTGCTCTCAGAGGACAACGCCTGAATTCCACCACCTCTGCTGCTGAAACTTACAACCAACGCCTCCAGGAGGCTCTAGTCAATCGAGGCTACCCATCTAACCTTGTAACCAAACAGATTCGCCGTGCACCCTCACACATTCAATCCGCTCAAACATCCAAATCACCGGCGCCCACTCACCGGCTCTAATCACCCAGTTCCATCCTAAACTAACCAAGGTCAAACAAATCCTACACTCTAATTCCCACATCCTCCATTCTGACCCAGACACAAGATCAGTATTCCCCACCAAACCGAAATTAGTTCTTCAGCACCTCTCTAATCTTAGAAACATGTTAGTCCGTACGAATCCTTCCTCGCAAACACCCCAAACTGGCGCCCATATATGCAAGAGACCCAGATGTAAGACCTGCTCTATTTTCATCACTTCTCCCACAGTTACTATCAATACTGCTAATGGTCGGTACCCCTTCAAACCCAAGGGTACATGCCACACCTCTTATATACATCCTAACCTGCAAGTTCTGTGATGCCTTTGTGGGGAAACAGGTGGTGCTCTCCATATTCCTATTAACAACCATCGTTCCTTTTGCACTATCAACAAACCGGATGCCCCAGCCTCCTTGCACACCGAGTCCCACAATACCAATTTTGATCTATCTTTCCTGGTTGACATAATACACATTTTACCTCCTACGACCAGCATCTCAACAGGCCGTCTGTGGGAGAGTGCCTTTATATATAGTTTAAGCGCGAAAATGTATCCTGGTCTTAACCTTCAAAAACTCTGAACTTCCCGTTTGCTCTGCATTTTCAACACATTTCCATCCACGATCCCACCCTGTACTTACACGCTATACAGTTGTAAATTGTTCCAAGCTGCGGAAATCTACGCGCTACGGCAGTCAGTTATTCTCAAAGTTTGATGCTTCATCCGCTACGTGTGGCCACTGTCTCTTCAATCTTGTACTTTGTGAACACGTGCACTTCGCTCTCCTCCTGTACACATGAATATATATACGGTAACGTGTGTGCCTTCCCGAAACTGTATAATTTCCCTCCCCTCGGAGAAAGATGTCTGAATTCAACACTGTATGCAACTAACCCAAATATCGTCAATTCCTAGTCTTGTCGGCCCATTATGAACTTTCTCCTCTTTGGATTCTGAGATATCTTGAATCTTACTATCTTGTCTGTGTGATGCTGACATAGGCTCTCAAGTATCTCGAAAACGTTGGATATTTAATTCTGAAATGTCCAAAGGCTCCGCACAAATTATACTGTTTATTATAAGCTGGACATGCCCATCTTGCGTGTGAGCGTGAACAAACTCGGCAATTTTTAATCCAGTGGCAATCATCTTTCAATACTGTCTTCTGGGAATCCAATTGTACTGGTCGTTGAACTATATTGATATCTTTTGATTCCATATTTGCCTGAAACGATCGTGTTAAAAGCTCTTTGTTGTATCTTTTAATCATCTCGTGATATAAAAAAAATTGAATAGCATTTTCAAAAGTTAGCTTATCTGTAACTAACAAACATTTTTATATGTTAGTGTAGTTTACTTCAAAAATTAATTTATCAATTAACGATTTATCCAAGAAATTTCGTACTTACATTTGTTGGCTTGTGTCCACAGAAACTGTATGTATTCACTTAGTGGATAACACGTAAAAATGGAAACGTTCAGTTCTGAAACTGGTAGGTGTTTCCAACAATGCTATCAACATATCCTCCTGTATTTGACTAAGTGACATGTCTACCAGTTTTAGAGGTTTAGCATGGATCGTTAACTTCTCAAAGTATCGCCATCCAGCGAAGATAACAATAAATAGGATGTTTTGGCTGGTTCCACATCTAAACCCTTACAATGGAATTGAAAACGCTCTATATAAAAAGAAATTTTATCTTTCCTCGGATTGAAGATGGAAAACAAAATACTGGGAAATGCCATCTTAGAATTCATGTATCCCCTATCGCCAATATTATACTCTCTGAAGATACCTTATCCAATAGAATTACTAAAGCTTAGATTTTGACGGGGTGGTAGCTAAAGTCTATCCAATATATTCCTTAAATACCATAAATTAAAAAACCCGAGAAATCATCACTTCGAAATCCTTTTATTGATTAGGTTCAACAACTGTAAATACTTCTTCAAAGTTATACACCAACTTACACACATATTTTATAGATTTGTTTATCATAGTAACCATTCAAAGTATGAATAATTACATACCATACTAAACATATGTAGATACTCCACGTTCTCTCGTATACACATACCATAATCTCATCATTTTATAAAGATCAACAACACTTATTCAAATCTCATGACTCTTCCATCAAAGACATTATTTACTTACCTAACTTAGAATAAAGAAACAACAGAAAACAATACAATTGTCACAGAATAATCAATCATTACTAAAAAAAAAAAGCTAGAATATATAAATTGTTTGAAACACAATATAACAGAAGAATCGCTAAATTCAACTACGAGGGGCATACTGAAAGTAATGTCTGTTGATCATTATATCGGGAAGTACTAATCTAAATTATTTAATTACTTTTTAGTACCGTATAGAATGACTGTTCGTGCATGTTATCACCCATTTTCGTTATTGAAGGTTTTGCTGAACCATAGATGTGAAATATAAACAAAGGGCTATTATCGAGTTTCTGGGAGCAGAGGGTTGTACTGCGGCCAACATGAAAGCCTGAAAAAGGTTTATGGTGAGGACACAACTGAGGAGGTAACAAGCAAAATCTCACATGTCGATGTTTTGATAATAATAATAATAATAAAAAGTTTTTTTAAAAAAAGACTTCAATGAAGAGCTGCAGTGAATCATGCAGAGTAATTTAATCAAGGAAATACGTATTACGATGGGATAAGTATGTTTTTCAGAAAATCACTTTGTAATATTCAATGGAGCTCTTTATTCAGGTCTTAAAACGAACAAAACTATTAAAAAAATAATGGACATGTGAGGTTTCGCTTGTTACATTCTCAACTGTGAGTAATGTCCGAAGATTGATTAACAAATTTAGTGGGGTGGGGTGGGAAAAAAATACTGTGGATGACAAATCTCGAAGAGAAGACAGGGAAGACAGTTGAAAAAAAAAAGTGAATGACTTGATTAGGACGGATCGTTGTCTCATTGTCGCAGAGATGTCATCGGAACTGTCATGTGGCAGCAATGATGTCCAGATAATGATCGAAGAACTGGGATACCGAAAGGTATGTGCAAAATAGGTTCCTCATCAATTAACTGCTGACTGGAAACACTGGATCTAGTGGAACAATTTGAAACCCCTTTTGACAATTTTTGCAACGGTGATGAGACATGCACACACGTGTCTCACTCTCCGGGAACGGCACTTCGACGATATCGGTGAAGTGGAAGATGCGATCAGAAGCTGGGTGAGGAAGTGACCAAAATCATATTTCCAAAGTGGGTTGAGCGGTGGCGACAATGCATTGCCGCTGAGGGAGACTTTATCGAGTAGCACAAGCTAGAAGCTGAACGATCAACAAATGTGTATAATTTCATTTCTCTTTCACTATTATTACAGAAGTTATGGCCAAACAGGCATTACTTTCGGTATGCCCATCGTTTAACGTGTACGAAATTATCGAAATATCACAGTACCTTACACAACAGCGAAATTATAGTAGTGCAATTAAAACATTGATAACAAGTTTCAACAATATTTTCAAAGGAAGTTTTATCTGCTAATGCCAATAGGTAAGCAAATAAATAAAATCTTATCTGCTTACCCACTGAGGGCTACAAGCAGCTGCAGAAACCTTGCTAATAAAGTTATTATAAAAGTCCTTACCCATAGAGCTAGCTCCTAATAACACACTGTACCAATTCAATTGTAACAGGATCAAAAGCCCTAGGCCGAGCTGTCCTGCTAAGAACACCCAACTTTCAAACTGAGTAACAGCTCCAACCACTAATGGTCGATCTTTGGTCCTGGCAACCTTAAATTAGAGAAAAACACCTGAAAATTAATAAAAATATTTCATCATTCTAAAGCTAACGACACGTAATACACAACGAAACAGATACAAAAGTAAAAAAGAAAAGCACACATGAGGAATACTATCTTGTAACATTGCTAATTTCATAATTAAATGGTGATATATTTAAAGAGTGTATGGGAAGATGATGAAAGTCCATTAATCGTACTTCTGAGAAAATACACAAAAAAATATATGTACTATTATTTGTGGTTAGGTTCGAAGAGTCTGCTCTAAAAGTCATGCTACCCTCAACTTTTTTAAGTGGTCTCTTCACCAGGCGGTGCAACGATTTTCTTTCACGGTCTGAGTCAAAAGTTGCTTAAAGACCAAAATAATTAATAAAAACTCTGAAAGTGGTACGTGCCGCCACCAATGATCAACCGTCAAGTCTCCAACGTTGTGTGCAACAGAACGGCATTCACCTTGAATGACAGTAAACGAACTTGGTCCGTAAATGCACACAGTTTCCTTGAAAATTTGATTATGGTTTCCTTCCTGGACAGCGAAGTCAGTATATTTCAACTCACGGTACTACTAAATATATGTGTGTTTCTCATCCTTGGTTCTATCCCGGCCACGGTGGCTTTTCTCGGTGATCTCCTGTTTCCTCCCACTTTCTTCATTCCACCATCATCCATTCAACCTGAGCTGAAGTTGCCTAAAGGGCTTAAAATGAATTTCAAATTCAAATAAGTGTGTCTCAATCTATAACCTATATTCTTCTTTAAGGCTTCCTTGGGACGAGGCCACTCGTTGGAGAATACTAGAAATAAATTAATGACTGCACACACAGCCATGAATGTGCTGCAGCAGAGCTACTAAGGTTTCTTTCAGACGAGACCATTAGCAGGGCTGCTTAGTGGTTTGTCGGTAGGTATTTCGCAGCAGTGCTAATGGCCTCGTCCGAAGGCAATTTTTGCGTTTTTATCAAATAATCTTTATTTTGTTGTTTTCATTTCTTCCTACGAGACGACGTTTCATTTCTCAGGTAGTTTTCTACTCACGTCATTTCTTAAACGATCTAATAAACTCTTATTACATTCAGCGTTCACCGTAGTGTTCAGTAGACAAAATCAGCTCGCACAATTCCATCAATGTCAACGAAGACAATTAACTCAGCTTGATTTTGAATCTTGATTGGCACGCTCTTTTCGGACGACGCACAGTGTGATATATTGGCATTCTAGCTGGACAAAAATGCAATTCCACTATTGTTTCGAATATGCAACAAAATACAAAATATCAATGGCAAAGTATCCTTTCTTTACAATATAATATTTAGTTTCCTGGGCAAGTGAAGATTCAGTAAGTCTAACGACCTCAAAGTGCAAGCACCAATAATATATTTAAGCACCACCCTTTGTGCACCACGAAGTAGTCACATGAGTTTAATGTTTAGATGTGATGTACTTGAACTATTTAAAAAAAAGTTGTGTTATGTTGTTATATTGTCGTATTCTTCAAGATACATGTACGTAAGCTGAATGTTTCAAATATCGATTTGCTAACGTTCAGAAGCACATGTGAAATTGTAGCTAAATTTCAGATTTTAAACTGTTTATATTTCAACTTCCGTTAAACTTTTAGATTAAATTATCACATTATATCATGTAACCAATAAATGTACATTAAAGGATCTGGCTTGAAAGAATCATAAAAAAGTTTGCGCACATAGTATCTTTTTCGTCTTTTTCAGAAATGCAACCACGAATATGTCGTCAAAATATACTTGATATGTTGAATTTGAACTTTATTTAAGGCCTTTAGGCATCTAAGGCTCAGGCCGGGATAGGGGAGAGGAAAGGATTTGGGAAGGTGTCCGCCAGGGCCTATGTTGAGATAGGGGAGAGGAAAGGATTTGGGAAGGTGTCCGCCAGGGCCTATGTTGAGATAGGGGAGAGGAAAGGATTTGGGAAGGTGTCCGCCAGGGTCTATGTTGAAGGTATCATTCCGGCATTTGCCTGGTGTGACTGAGGAAAAAGTCTGCAAAACCTACAGTCAGGATGGTCGGTCGCTAGGATAGAACCCACAACCTTCCAAATGCTACGCCAACGCTCTACTACTGAGCTACGGCGGCTCGGTATACTTGATATGTGCTCACTAAGAAGAAACTATATTAATTTGAAAAAGTAATTAGCTATAATTTGAACAATTCTACTTTTGTAGCCGTGTTATTCATTGTAATGAGCTCTGTAGTTTTAGAACAGGACCCACAGGTCAATGTTCTGTGTTTACCGAGGTATGTAATCCTGAAGGTGACGAACCATAAAGAGTGTACATTTGAGGGCTTTCATTTCCGCTGATGACTTTTCTTTTTTGTATTCTACATCATATTTGCTTCAAGATGTCTGCATTTTCTTTTTTGCATCTGCTCCAGTAATTCTTTTATTTACCGGCATTTTAACTTTTGATAAGCGAATAACGAAGGTACTCCATATCATCAAATAGACCGTGAATGGCTAAATCGCTTACATTGTTATCATAAAACAGAATAGGTGCGAAGAAACCTGCATTTCTTTCAGAAGGTGAGGAGCTTATTTTCAAAAGAGAACATATCATTTTGCTCGCTCAGTGGTTTCCTTATCCATACATATGAGCTTTTCTTCTTCATAGTCCATACCCAGACGGACAACATGGTTTCAGTGCTGGTTGACACAACCTTTCTCAAACTTCGCATATTTTTTTTTACACAGTATTTTTTCCCCGCTAGATTGCAAAAATATCATAGTGCGACGGGAACTTGGTGATTTCCACTTAGAACTCTGAGCTTTGGTCTCAAGATCATAGCAACAGACCCAAGTTTTACATGTCACAAGCGTAGACCCGTAGTGTACGCGAAGTTACTTGTAATTGTAGATGTTGGCATGACCAAAAGTTGCCTTGTCCGTTACGATAAGTAACATCAAAGAGAGACAAAACGGAAAATCCACCTTCAGTTCTCTCAAAATTTCTACGCAACGAGAAACAAAATAGATCTACTAGAATACTTGATAAACAAATATTGATTGATCAGTCACAGAAGCGTGTAATATCATCTTAAAAAAACCCGCAACTGAATACAGACAAGAGTAATTTACACACTTCTCGTGATTTACTCAGGAAATACAAGCACAATGTCCAAGTTATCCAGCTTTACTACTTGTATAATATCTTATTACTGGTAAACAAATTACAAATTAATTCCAGTATTAGGTATCATATATTTTAAAATACGGTCTTCTGTGCGCTGCAATGAAATCGTTTAGTTTTAATTAAGCTCTGTTTCTCGTTGTTCTGGTATTTTCAACAAGACATCACCCTAACAATGACGAATCAGGCAATTGTTTAATTTTAATTCAACAGAAGTTATATTTCAGTTATTAAAGGTAATATCTGGGTAATATTACACAGTGTCTATTGAATTTACAGGAGCAAAATTCATTATAAATGACCATCTTAATGAAATTTTTGACTCCTCAACAGACCTACATGATAATACTATATACTGTTCGGGATGAATAGGGAGAATTTAACTTGCCTCGAACACAAATGATGAATATGATTTAGTCGCATGCACGCAGAATCTAAACACTGGCAATTTTAATTGCACCAATTTAATTTACTCTACAGGCTGCGTTCATTTTCCTGCTTTACTATGTTGGGGCAACCATAATCTGAACTTTAGACAATGTCCATTGAATAATTTGTGCTTCTTTATCAGCTTGTGAATCTTCAACCTTGACATTTCCTAACGATGTAGAACACCAGCATGACCTGGCTATTTCGCTACTACGTGAGTAAAAGATTACAAGTTACATTACATTACATTATCACAGGACTTATTTTGAATTTATTTACGGCCTTTAGGCATCTACGGCTCAGACCGGGATAGAGATGGGGGAAATTTTGCGGGAAAGGATCGGCCAGGACGCAAGCTGAATGTACCATCCTGGAATATGTCTAGTGTAACTAAATGCCCTGGGAAAACCTCGGTCAGGATGGTCGGCAGCTGGGATCGAATCCAGGACCTCCGGAATGCAAAGCAAACGCCCTATCACTCAGTTACGACCGCTCAGTCATATGACTTATCAGCTTTCAACAAATGCAGCAGCGATTTATCGGTCTTTAATTGTGAAATGTGATATCTGGAGCCGAAACTCACTTTTTAGCTAGTTTCTTATTTACTTTTCTGTCCTTTTAGTGTCTTGTAAACTTTTCTGTTTCAATAAGTGACTTCATTTCTTACTTTCTTAATTGTTGTTACTCCTCCAAACTTCCGGGGATGCATGCAGAAAACTAATAAAGAATAAATTTCATTACTACTGCCACCAGCATTACAACTATTACTAGTTATCATGGAAACGGTAAATAAATTAAAATGCTAACATTCTTCCAATACCGAGAGCATATGTTTTATCGTAATGTACAATTTGGTAGAAATCGGTTCAGCCGTTAAGACATCAGGCACCAGTATAAGTTTAAGAATATCGTTGCCATGGAAACAAATAAGATTAAACATTATTTTTTTGTCTAAAACCTAGATGGCAGTCCGATCTATTATGATGCAAAATTTCGTTCGAATGAGTTCTCAGGTAAACTAATACACCCAATCAACTATATATTTAATACCTTTAGCATATAAAAATTAAATCTAATTCTAACTTCACAATATTTAAATCACTTACCTTACCATCAATATCCTTGTCCCACATATCGTTGATAGTACAGCCAGCCCCTCTCATAATAAAAGCGCCTAGGCCAAACAAAGTCAACAAGTAAATGTCAGGAAGTGATCCTGCAGGAGTTGCCATTGCAATGCTCCACCCACACGGCCAAAAGAGCAACCATGATCCTACGAAACAAAACAAAAGTATGAACAGAGTATCTATAAGGAAACCATCTTACAAAGAAAATAAACTACAGGAAAAGAACTGGCAGCAAGAAAAACGTACTGCACTACATAACTACAAGAAGCAATAACGCTTTAAGAAAATCACTGAAGTAAATTAAACGACAGAACGACATCAGAACTTTAGTGTAATGGAGGAAAGTGTGGAGTACGAATATAATTTATTGTATTAAGTAAACGGTAAACACTGAAGACCGGATGTAGCTGAAGGTAAACTGAAATCAGGATGACTGCTCAGGCAACTCGACACCTACAAATCGAATTAGTTTAATCAACGAAGTGAAAATCAATAGAAAAATTGAAAATACGAGAATTATTTATCTGAATTTTAATATTTGACAAATGATTTATTAGGTAACTTTGGTAAACTTTATTTTTATATGGGCCAGTCCAGTAACTTTGGACTTCGACCCGTCACGATTCGCCTTTAGCTGTTAAAATTAAAATCCACACCCATGTCGGGACTCGAACCTGGGACCTTCGAGCCGATGGCCTGCTGCCGCAGACTGCTCGGCCGCCATGGTTTATTAGGGTTTGTATACTTCGCCAGTGTGTGTAAGAAAACTAGGGCAATTCTGACTTATGTTAGTAATATAAAATTTTTCTACCATATTACAATTAGAGATGGGTTGATACCAGAATTTCTCGATACCGATACTTATT
>JAGDQP010058429.1:0-12558 GCA_022664845.1 Lepisma saccharinum
ATGTTTCTTAAGCCCGTCATATGTTTCAGGGATGAAGTTCCATCGCCATTAAACCTCAGTGAAAATGACTAAGTATAAACTATCACAAAGTACATGGAGAGATGAAGGTGGGAAGCGGGGAGATGAAAAAGAAAATGAAGTTTTAAAATAAAACATGTATTCTGTTCTAAATTTGTTAAAAATTCTGAGAAACTCAATTATGTAAGCTAATGGGAAAATAGTTCCTTTATTTCTTTCTATCGTTTATTAATCAGTACTATGTACATATATTAAAGTGGAACAAATCTTATTGTTTACGGTAACTATTCTATTTCAAAATAATTTTCTTACGAACATAAAAACAAGCTAAAGCTATAATTGTACTATCATTCGCAAAGGTCATGATGGCTATTGTGTGAAAAGAAGTCCCGGAGAAAGTAAAAACTATATTGATTTGCCATTGTCCTTCATCATATGAACTTGACGTCGGAAAGATAAGAGTTACAGTTTAAATTCGATTTCGAAACATATGTATATCCTGGAGGAAGAAACGTTCGTTCTATGGAAATACGAATATAAATAAGACATCCTTAGAAGCAACAAGATCACCAGTAGCTTAAAAGATAACGTGATTTCAACTCTGCTTGTTGAATAATTAAAGACACTCGTACAAAATGGTGAAAACATTATTATTCAATAGACTTAAATCAAAAAATTATCAGACTAACACCTTATAGCTCTTCCTTAAGCTCGTTCATATGTCTGAGGGACTACGTTCCTTCCCAATCATTTTACATGAACATATACGAGAAAAGTACAAATCTGAGATTTCATTTCTCTGCTATTCTAGCAATTCATTACAAAACTCTGGGAAAAACCCTTCACACATTTAAAGATGGTGATGTTCCTTCGGAAGCACTTTTTAAAGAAGTCAAAGGAAGAAAAGACATAAAAATAGAACTTTTCATCTCTGTAATATCTGAACATTTCACTAGAAAACTGTAGAAACGTAAGTGAAAATCGTCTGCTGTTTATTAAGCCTAACAAATGTTTCAGAGATAATATTCCATCGCAAGAAAAAGCTACGTGAAAGTGGCTTACTGTTCCTTAAGCCCGTCACGTATTTCAAAGATAATATTCCTTTCCAACTAATTTTCTACGAACAAAAAAAGTAAAACGTAGAAATCCAAGTTTTTATCTCTGTACTATGCCAGCATTTCACTAGAAAATTCAATAAAAGTGTAGAAAACCTCAGTGAAAATGGCTACTTGTTCTTTAACTTTGTAATATGTTTCAAAGATCACATTCCTTTGCAAGTAATTTTCTACGAATAAAAAGTAGAAATTCAAGTACGTCAGCATTTCACTAGAAAATTCAAGAAATGTTTAGAAAACTCAGTGAACATGGGTAGCTGTTCGTTAACTTCGTCATACGTTTTAAAGAGAACATTCCTTTGCAAGTAATTTTCTACGAACAAAAAAAGGAAAACGTAGGAATCCAAGTTTTCATCCCTATACTATGGAAGCATTTCACTAGAGAAATTATGAAAACTGTAGACGATTTCATGTTCACGTAAATCTTTAAATACAATATTGAGTTCAATATTTCGATTAAATATGTAACTATAAAGGAAAGCGCTTCACTCGAAGTAAATGTCAGATGATTTTTGCTAAGTAGACCCTACTAGACTAGTACCTTCAAATATTTTCTTCCTCACAGTCTGAACTTGGGTCAACTTTTGCATGTTTGTGGATTTTCTAAAATATTCCATTCATTAAATTAAATTGAATTTTATTAAAGGCATTTAGGCAACTTTTTCGTTCATGCGAATGAGTGATGATGAGAGAATTACTAGGATGAAAAGAGTTGGAGGAAACGGAAAAACTCATGTATATGGAGTTTATCCCGCGGAAAGCGTATATGAGATGAGCTGGGATCGAACGGATGATCTCAAGCATCATAGATGAGTGGAATATTATAGAACCAGTACATGATTTTCATTTTCTAAAATAAATATATTGCAGTCATTGATGGTCAATTAGGATGATGGATCTTTGGGATTGAACTCATCACCTCCCCAATGCTATGCAACTGTTCTAGCACTGAGCCATTTCCCATTTACATATGAACACACATTCTTAAGAGGATTTTTACGATATTAAAGGGTGATTACGTTTAAATCTTTATATGAAATATAATGTATTTGAATGACATGGTTTAAATATGCTTACTTATATTAGAACTGTTAGAATAAGTAGATCTGGCGTATGAGAAAAGAAAAGAGAAAAAAGAATTAATTATGATCTTGAAACATTTTTTTTAACTTGATTCCATAGGAGTATGCACGCGATGAGTAATAAAGGTCCCACATCGGGTCAGTCAAGTCAAGTTCGCAAGCAAATCACATATATTGAGTTCAGGATAAGCCTGCTTTTAGCTCAAAGGAACTAAAATTAGTGACTGCTTTACATTACTTTCAACTCTAGTACTAATCAGAGCTGAAACGGGTCATTACATCAGCTTTAATACTCGCTAACCTAGAGACCAAATCAGATCCATTACATGGTCTATCATCTTATTCTTTTATTCATGTGTAAATTTTTTCTATTTCTTCTGCCCATTATGTAGAATTTAAATTTATGTCTTTTAAACAACTATGGCTCAGGCGGAGAAAAGATAGGGTAAAGGATGATGTGAAGAGTTAGTCAGATCCTAAGTTGAAAGTATAATTCTTATATTTTTCTCCTTTAACTAGTAAAATCCTATAAAGAACTCATCAAGCGACCGTGGCTCAGTGTAAAAGCGTTCGTTTAGCATTCAAAAAGTCGTCAGTTCAATCCGAGTAATAAACCATTTTACGTAAAGTTTTCCTCACTCGGAACAGGTAAAGGTGAGGATGCTACCTTCAACTTAAAAGCTGGCTAACACCTTCTCGCATCCTTTTCCCTTTCCTATTCCGTCCACCCTGGACTATTTAAATCCAAACCCAATTATGTGTAATGTTTGCGAAATATTAAATTCTGTACTAAGATACTTTCATGAATACCTATCCACAGTGGACAATGCAAAAAGTGATACGAAAAGTAGGTGTCATTATTAACATAACATGAAATAATCTGTTAGTAATCTTATTAATAAAGTAAATCAGAAAGATCAGTAGTAATACAACAACTTTAAAAACTATATGAGGAGACTAATTCTGCAACAATGTCAACGCTCTACCCGTAAGCTACGGTAACTCAGTATTCTGCTCTGACGTGCACTCTGGTATAATAGAAATCTACTTATTTGAACATATTTATAAATCATCATCATTACTATTCCGTCGAAAGCAAACATTCTTCAAAATACGTTTATTTCTTTCCATTCAAAGCTAGAAATGGGTTGTTTTTCGTAAGCTGATAACTTGGTCTGATCACCACATAGATGATTCCGTCTGAAAGTTGAACTGAATAATACACATTTCCCTGTGTAACTGAGGAAAACCCCTGGTAAAAAACTAAGTGAAAATTTCAAAGCTGAAAACATGCATTTAAAGTTTCAAGCTAGATTGGGGGGTGAGATTTTCAATTATTATTTTAAACTATTGGTCCCGTTTGCAATATCATGCTCACCTAAGAGTTTAGCAAGTTCACATGTTCTGTATCTCTCCAATTCTGTGTAATCATTTCTGAGATTCATCTATGATCTATATTTTTCCTTTTACAAAGATATTGACACCGCCAGGCAATCTCTTATCTTCTCTTAAGTGCATCTCATATCTTCACTCAATAACAAACAGTTAAACATAGAGATTATCAACTTTCGAAAGTCGCAAATGTGATTCATGTATGCATATCAAGGTTACACTACCAAAGTTCAGATTCATTAGTCAAATAATACACACCTTTAACCTTCAGTTTGTATTTCAAGAGAAAACAAGTTTGTGATTCAATCTATACAAATATAAGTTCTCAAAGTTTAGTTAAACAAATGATGAGATTTTCTTCCTATCATTATTTTCATTTACTGATATGACTCACTTTATACTGCACGTTTCAATACTTTAATCTTACTACATTTTCACAATCTGGTATCATGTTCTTTACGTTAGTCACAATTCAAAGGTTAAATGACTAATTGCAAGCGTCTCATTGAAAATCTGCTTGCTATCCATAATGTGTTCTTTTAAAACAAGATAAGTTTTCAAGCTTCGGCAATAGATAACACAATTCATTCCTTCATATGTACTAAAACATCGTGCTATTAGCATCGTGATGTTCAAGAGCTAAAACCTTTCATACAAAATACCATAATTCCACTGAAGAAATTTTCTCCAAGCTAATTTATGCAAATTAAAAGTTTCTACGGCCAACTGAACCATACTCGCTTGATGACGTTCATCGCGAAACTGTCGTAAAAAATAAAAACTAACGTCAAAGGTGTGACCGAGGTCGCGCGAGCTTCCTTTTGAGGAACACTGCTTTTTGGAGCTCAACATATCTTTTTTGTTTGCTGTAGTGTGTATTATTTGTGTTTCAGTGATATGTGTGACTATTTATTTATTCACTCGAGTATTCTGTTCGTTTCATACTTGAACTGTCCTGCTTACGTCATTGTATGTACCCACTACCGGTAGCCACAAAAGTTATTATTTGTTGGAGCAGTTACTCGCTAAGAGCTGAACATTTATGCAAGGTTAAATAGCCCGAGGTTTGTGGCTCACCGATATATAAAATTCACCTGACCGGAAACCATTGTAAGTACATAATTTGTATTTTCTTAGACTCTGTAGACTTCGCTACCTGTAAGCACTGTTTTGCTATGGCGGCCGAAGTGGAAAGATTGTGGGCCGAGAAACGCTGCGCGGATTCCTGGGAAATAACATATTTGTATGCAATTGGTTTCAGGAGATGTGTTTGTTAATAAGACAGCCTTTGCATGCTTCATCTGGTGACTGTTATTTGGTACGGTAAAGTTAAAAACATCCTACCGGGGGTGCAAGGCGGAATCCCGGCCGGCCGCATATGGAAACTTGAATGTTGAATTTTTTTCAGCGCTATATCACGAACTGTGTGTATTTATGCAAGTAGTGAAGTTCATGCATACATACCATCGCATTTATAACGCGTTCGCAGTGAATGTACACGAAAAAATCATTGTTTTTAATAATCTTGTGTGGCGTCACTTACGTCGTGACATCCGTCCACAGTGTATTGATTTCCGTTCTTCATCATCTTAAGTTGATGTTGACAGCGTCATCTACTGGACAAATTTGTACCACCGGTGAAAGAACTGAAATATACTGCGTTGATCTCATCGTATTGCGCGTGCTGTATAGTTAGATTAGTTGTTTGGGCATCAAAACTTTGAAAAGAAAATAATCGATGTATGTTGTTTTGTCTCAACGAAAATAAGGAAAATAACAAATGATGTGTGAATAATAGAATTTGCGTGCTTCGCGTGATCCGTGTATAATTTCATATGCATTATTAGGCAAGAATTATTGCTGGTCGACCATTAAAAAATAGTACTTAAAATTACCTGAACTCAGTTCGAATCATTCTTTTATTCAGTAAATTGCTGTACTGCTACAAATAGTTTTTAATGAGAATATTGAGACGTTCATATTGTTAAAACAAATATTGGGATCAAGCAACACTTGTAAGGCTTGTTAGTCGCCGAAATATTGACACAATATAAAGTACTGATTCTGCATATTGCTCGATCGTGGTAATAAAGTCAATGCAGATATTTTAAAACTATTCAAACGTACGATAGTTGTCACAGCATAACACTATTTTCATACAAAGGGCAATTATAGGTTGGTTATCGATATATTTGAAACGTTGCAATCTGTGATTCCAATATTACAGTTTTCTAAATGTAGTTTAACAAATTATAATTGATGGGAAGTGTGTGATTTAGTTGATATTTGTGTATTTGTCAGATTATTTAATTCATTGTCGCCCTATCCTTTTATTATCCATATCCTCTTGTGCTCATTTAAGCGTAAAGCATATTCATATTTGTGTAAGTGTATTGGCGTACAGTGTTGCGTTATTGAATCAAAATCAGTTGTTGGAATGCGACAAAAGTGAAGAGTCAATAAAGTTTATCAATCGTATATGTTTTGCTTTTGGGGCAATTGCATAAGTAAAACTCCATTCTGTTTAATGGTAAAACGCATGTTCATGCCTTATCCCTGAATTTTTCAGAGTACGTTGTGTGCCATATTAATCCTACTAGTGTCATTCATTTTTGAACACTTTGTTTAAAATGATAATAATAATAAATAATAAGATACGCAGAGAGAAAAAGATATCAGAATATAATTTCTGTACCAGAGAACTGTCGCAAATAACGTGTTGATCGTTGAGTTGCGTATCATAGAAATAATATAAAATATAATAAGACGCGTCCATTGCAGTGAAGATACTTACTGGTAATTATTTTAAGATTCAGAGTCACTGCAGGCAGAATTATTTTTCGTCGTACAGAAGGGTGTTCAAATATCATGCATATAGATATAACAGTTCATATTTCTCACTGGAAAATTAGTAATTGTTGTTGTTCAACTATACGAACAATATTGGCCAGTTATTGAACGATATTGTCGAAAGAAGTCGTTCACGTGCTTATTAATTTGACGTTTAATTATACAATCGTCTGGCCAAAATACTCTGTCATTGAACTGTGTATAACAGTCTGTAACTAGAACTGTCTTGTCTTTGTAACAATAATATATTTTCCACGAATCGGTGTATTGTGCGTAGAGTTGCTTATATTTTCTTCTGACAATACAGTAATTCTCTCATTTATTATTTTGTGTATTGTTGTAGTATTTTTTGCTTGTATCAAATATTGTACTTATCCAGTTACAGTAATTCAAGTGTAACCTGATATACACATATATATCTGACAAATTGTGTTGTCCACGAGTGCATAATATTTGTCGTGGCTGATTAATCAGTGCATACATAAAACAGAACATTGTACCATTTTGTAATATTGTCATTGGAGAACTCAACAGAAATATAGGAGCTTATGGATTTAGTGAAATAAAAGACGTCCGTGTTGTTCATGAGATTTTTTATTTTGAACGATTTATTATGCAGATATACTACGTCGGTTTCGCAAGGTGAAAGTCCAGTTTGCTGATCTCGTTCAAGGTTTTATGCTAGTAAGTATTCATCGTTTATTGGTACGCTTGTGGTGTAAAGTATCTTTCATTACAAAGATCCAACACATCCGATATATCCCTGGAAGAAACGCTAAAGAGTTTCTTCGGTCCGGAGCGACTGAACTTGCCGTTGAGGTATTGCAGTTGAGGTATGTCACAGCGACCTTTCGAACTCTGGAAGCAGCCGTTATAAAGGCAATAATCTCCAATCACCTAATATGCCCACTTCCTTAAGACTTTTCCAATCAAATATACCATAATAGAGCTCATAAGCATCCCTCTCAATTATATAACCTCAATCATCAAGTCCTAACTTGAAAGCTTAATGCCACAACAATTATTCAAATCATGACTTCAAATCTAAAACCAGTTTCTACGTCATATGCACACTGAGAAACAGTCGTTTGATGACGTCAACGCAAGCATCTACACTAACACACTCATCCTCTATTTTCTCCCAGTGATATCAAAGGTCAGGTCAAACTACTGTACATTACCTCGTACCAACCATAGCCTGCTATATCCAGTAACTAGGCTCAAAACCAGCTATGTAAACAGCCGCCATTTTAGGTCTAAACTTTACATAGTAACTACTATGTCAGAGGCCCGCCGTAGCTCAGTAGTAGAACGTTGTTGTAGCATTCGGGAGGGCGTGGGTTCGTTCCCAGCTACCGACCATCCTGACTGAGGTTTATCCAGGGTATTTCCTCAGTCACTCCAGGCAAATGCCGGGATGGCACCTTCAACATATGTTCTGGACGAAACCTTCCCGAGTCCTTTCCCCTACCCTATCCCGGCTTGAGCCTTAGATGCAGGGGTTCCGCCAGGATTTTCAGTTTGTGGGGGAAAGTCAACATTGGGAGGGTTAAGTAGAATCTTGCACTGTCTCTATTGATTTTTGACCGCAAAAATGTTAAAGTTGGGGGATGTTCTCGAGGGTTTGGGGGGACACCCCCCACAGGGGTGTCAGTCGGAATCACTGCTGAGATGGCTAAAGGCCATAAATACAATTAATAATGTAAACATGCTCTAATACAAATACTTCGCTCCCAACGTCACGGATTCAGAAATTTGGACAAGCAGTGGCCTCACGGTTTGATTCCTGTACGGACCATGAGTTTACATACACTGCTGATACAAGTGTTCGGAATTCCGGAATCGGAATGCCAAATTTTGCGATTTCGAAAAGTTGGAATAGTGAAATGTCAGAATTTCGGGCATCATCTCCAAATTGGAGAAAAGAACTGTTCACCGCCAGTAGACAGATCAACAAGACATATTACTTTCACAACAATTAATACTTGCTGGATAAGGTGAAATACATTGTAAAGAATTCTTACGATAAGCACTTGAGCCTAAGGATTCTAAAGGCCATAAATAAAATTAAAATTCTTGTGTTGAAATTCTATAGTAGCACATGTCATACAGAGGGTAATGGAACAAAATTTCGGAAAGCCGGAATCCCAGAACATCGGAATTTCGGAATTAAAAATTATAAATTTGAATTTAATTTGTAAGAGCTCTAGCCTAAAGGCTTTAGGCAAATTTGGCGCAGACCGCATGGATGATGAAGAGATGATTGGTGGAATGGATAAAGTAGGAGGAAACAGAGGAGCACGGAGAAAACCCACGTACACAGTATGTGTCCACCACAAAAACCACATGGCACGAGCAAGGAGCGAACCGACGATCCCAAGCGCCAGAGATGAGCGCTTTACCATTGACCCACCACAGCCCTGAGAATTTCGAAATGTGAGAATTTCGGAAAGTCGGGAAGTAATTCCAGAAAGGAAAATATCAGATCAAATCTGGAGATATAGTAGCAATAGAACATTGTGCTCAATAAGTACAAAAATTGAAGTGAGTACGGACACTTTTGCTCAGTTGTATTGGAGATACTTTTTTTTAATCCTTTCCCCTTCTCTCTCCTTTTAAATCAATTAAAGACCTTTCCTTCTTATTTCTAAACAGTACAATTAAGTTTTTCTATGAGTAGCTGGCGGCGAGGGTAAAGAATAGCATCATAGAGGCGGGGGCAGATTGATGCACTTAAAGTACGGCAACGCTGCAAACATTGGCATGAGGCACGTGGTTCATAATGGGGGAAGGTTAAGGTCGTCTTCTGATAAGAAAAGGTGGTTTTGCTGTGCGACAGAGAATACCACACCCGTGCCAAAAGCAACAGAAATTTCTGTTGCGAAACTTATACTGTATAAATACATGGAAGAGAACCGACAGCGCCACTCATATGTCACTAAGCATCTTCCACAAAGCAAATAAGTTATTTGGAAAGTAAAGTTGGCTATCGGTGTTCTTGGTCATTCTAAACCTGGTGCTAATCTCAGTAACGCAGCAGAGAACGCGTTGCGTGCAGTTATGTTGATCGCCCATTGTGATTGTTAATTACCCGACCTTGAAGTAACTGGAAGAACAGCGAGTATGTACGAAATTCAGTGTGAAATTGCACAAAACATTCCCAGAAATCTTTGACATGTCGCATGAAGCTTAATGTGAGGAATGTTTAAGTCGAAAATAATGTTACGACTAATACAGACGTTTCAAATAGAACCTACCAGGTGTGTAAATATGAAACCGGAATTTGTGCGTAGACGGCGTTAGCTGTCACTGTGGTTACCGTAAAACTGCGTCCTTGACGCCACTTGCTTGTTTTGACTGCTGATAACGATTTGCAACTCACAACCAGACAAGTTTCATGTCATAGTGCAGTGTTTAATAGCGTTCAACATGGCGCAATTTCTACCTACAAACTACGATGTGCAGACAGCATTGATTTTTTGTTACCATTTGAAGAAAACTGTTGCAGAATCGCATCGCATGCTTGTCAAAGCTTACGGTGATCATGCACTTGGTAAGTCACAGTGCTATGCGTGGTTCACGAAATTTAAAAGTGGCGATTTTGACGTGAGAAACGAAGAACGTGGAAGACCACCGAAAAGGTTTGCAGACAGTGAATTGCAAGCTTTGTTGTTTGATGATAACGCTAAAACGCAACAACAACTCGCGGATCAATTAAATGTGATAGAGAAGCACTTTCCATACGTTTAAAAGCCATGGGCAAGATTCAGAAGGTGGGAAAATGAGTTCCATATGCATTGACTGAACGACAGCAGGAAAACCGAAAAACCACGTGCGAAATTCTTCTCTTCAGGTACAAAAGGAAATCATTTCTCCATCGAATTGTGACTGGTGACGAATAGTGGATCTATTTCGAGAATCCTAAGCGTAAAATATCATGGGTAACTCCAGGAGAACCGGCGATATCGACTGAAAGACCAAATCGCTATGGACGGAAGACAATCCTTTGTGTTTGTTGTGATCAGAAGGGAGTGATCTATTATGAACTGCTGAAACCTGACGAAACCATTAATACCCAACGTTACCGACAACAAATGATCGATTAGCATCAGGCTTTGCGTGAAAAACGACCAGAATATGACCAAAGACAACATAAAGTTATTGTACTTCACGATAATGCACCCTCCCACAAAGCAAAACCGGTCAAAGAAACGATTGCGACGTTTAGCTGGGAAATCCTTCCTCATGCGGCATACTCACCAGACTTCGCGCCTTCCGATTTTCACTTATTTGCATCCATGGGACACGCACTTGCTGACCAGCGCTTCACATCTTACGAAAATGGCTTGATGACTGGTTTACACCACAAGAGGCACAGTTTTTTTGGTCTGGCATCCACACATTGCCGGAACGATGGCAGAAATGTATCGCTAGCGATGGTCAATACTTCGAATAAAATAGTTCTTAGCATTGTCATCCAATCACTGTGTCTTTTATGTACATAAATTCCGGTTTCATATTTACGCATCTGGTACATTAAGGGTGATGAAAACCCAGGCTGACCATACACATTTACAGACATTGATTGCGGGGAAAGAGTGCAGGAAGTCATCTGTGCAAATTTTCGTTTCACCGTACATGAAGTTGTCGCTGAAGTGAACATCTATACATGCTCGGAACACACGATTTTTATACAAAAACTGCAGGTGTGAATGTTGCTGCTATGTTTGTGCAACTTTTGTTAATAGCTGAACAAAAAGAGGACCATGTCAGTACATGTAAAGGGTTATTACGCCGGGCGTAAGCTGACCCAAATTTGTTTAAACTTGGGATTAAGGTACTGTAGGTGTACGGGTACGACGTGTAAACAAGGTTCCAATTATCACAGTGGGTCGCCCAATCCTCATCACGACTCAGAGAAACACGAAAGAATAAATCACATGATAAATTGATGTTAATCGTCTTTTTTGATTTGTAGGGTGTGTCAAGTGGTTCCATAGTGAATACAGCATCATGCAACGATTACGAGAAAGCTGAGGCTCAAGCGGCCGGAGAAGTGACAGAAACAAGTACTGGGATTCATCAAGATAATGCACGCTCCAATTCGTCACTCTTTGTCCTGGAGATTTTGGAAAAGCACCACACATGGAAAGTGGTGATTTAAAATTGACTATGGAGTACCTCAGGGATCTGTTTTTGGTCCCTTGCTATTTTTAGTGTACGTGAATGATATACACCTCTTACGGTTAAGAGGAAAAATTGGACTATTTGTTGATGATTGTGTTATATTTTATACTGCAGATTCAATTGAGCAATTAAAGGCAAACATGGAGGAAGATATATCTATCTTATTTAATTGGTTGTGTGTTAACTCCTTGTCGTTAAATTCTGAAAAGTCAAACTTTATAATATTTCAGAAGCCTTTAGCAAAGATAGAACTCCCAGATGAAATTGAATCACAAAATATAATAGTGAAAAGAGCTGATTGTACAAAGTATCTGGGATTGAAAATAGATCAACATCTATCTTGGGAATCTCATATTTATGATTTAGAAAAAATAGCTTCGGTAGTTGGAATATTAAATCGTTTTAAAAATGTTTTCTCCATAAATCTTAAAAATCTTGTGTATAATGCGTATATACAAAGTAATTTGTTATATTTATGTACAATTTGGGGTCATACAAATAAAACTAAATTACAAAAACTTATAATGTTCAAAAAGAAAGCGATAAGAGTAATCTATGGCTATCCTCTATATTATCCAAATAAGGAATTGTTTTGTGAGACAAATATTATTCCGTTTGAAATGCTGTCAAAGGTTTTTTCCTGTATCTATGGTCATAAAGCAATATCTGGACTTAGTCATAGTAATCTTTTATTAATAAAGAGAAAACAAGTGCATACCTATAATACAAGACAGATGAACCGAATAAGCATTGATTCTAATAATACAACAACTTATGGTATAAATGGAGTTAAGTATAATCTAATTCAAACTTATAACAATTTACCAAACCACATAAAGGATATAAGATCAGAAATTAGATTTTAAAAAATGGTAAAGAATTTTTTCTGGAACATGTATAGAAGTTAGCTTAAC
>JAGDQP010058430.1:916-12558 GCA_022664845.1 Lepisma saccharinum
TTAGGCCAAACATTAAAGCTTTCTTGTTTTATGAAGCTAAAATAATAATGTAACTAGAAAACAACATGAGTTCAGTTTCTTCTACTGACGCGGGAAGTTTATTAAAACTATTTTTATGAAGATTTCAGAAACTTGATGGCTTAATAAATCTGTTACGTTATGTTCATTATTTTAACGGTTATCCAAAAATAACAAAGGAAAAGGAATACTGGCTTGCAATTAATACAATCTCAGCATTCTTCTGGCATAATTGGCATCACCCTGGGGTAAGCAACTGACAGCTTCGAACGCGTACATTACCGATTACAAAGAGCACACTACCGATGATTCATAATTGAGATAGGAAATTAGACTCGTGCTGCCCGGCACGAGGTAAGTTTCCTTTCTTTTGTATAGAAACTAACTGCTATCTTTCATATTAATGTAGTTTTTTTTGTCGTTGTATCTCTGGAAGCAGGGTGGTTTAAATGTCGACGTAAACTAAAACAAATTTAATTATAATAACTCCAAATATACAATTATTTCAACTTCTTGTTTCTACATGAAAGAAAGCATGCACGTAGTCATTCGTTCGCACACTCACAAACACATATACACACGAGTTGCGTACAAAATATAATCAAAATTTATATAGATCAACAGTCACCCAACAACATTCGTGATTCCTCGGCTGCATTGGAGTTACCGTGCAAAAAATAGACCTACTTTTGCTGCAAACGCTGGTCTCAGACTCCGTTACAAACAAAATACTCTGGTGACGTAATTATGAAAGAATGCATCCGAAGTTGCGAATTATCTGCAACAACCAGTATACTTAAGTGTGGATATTTAAGGAAGCAGAAGAAACATTCTTCAATGCCAAACGCTATGAGAGAGGGTTGTGAAAATATTGCAACGACAGGAGGAATAACTATTTAAACATGGCTTTCTTAAACCCTGAGGAGCAAAATTATTGTACTTTTATAATATGTGAGAGTAATTATTGTTATTCTTTTACTGTATAACAAACGAGTATTTGAAGAACAACATGGTGGCTGTGCAACACAGTGAGACAGATTACACAAGAAACTACCTTTTCTCCGTGACAGTTGAAACAATAGGCCTGGTTTTACCATTTCATTTCTTATGCCTTGTTTACATTGCTAACATCTTACCATGGTTAATGTTAACCGAGATCATTTTAGTCATGTAAACGGTAGTTACCGTTAACGCGGGTTTCAGATTTAACCAGTGTCAACTTACGACGGTTATGTTCTTACGTTAGTTATCTAAACGCAAGATGGCCGTTAAGCGCAGCTCACTTGGTGAGTTTATTTCTTTCTTTATCGAAATATATAGCATCCTAGTGGTTCGTGTCGCTTTTAAAGTGTAAAAGAATGATGGCAGAACTAATGTATAAAATGTTACGCTGCAATTAATTAATTTGTGTTAATTATTTTATAATTTAAACCTCTACCATTTAATCTTAGAGTACAGAAAAGAATATTCCATTCTCTAAGCGCGTAGACTTTTTCTTTGTCAAGATAGCAGTACAAGCATGATAAAAAAGTAAAGTTCCGTAGTCCAAGCGTAAGTTATTTCAATCATGATTTTTACCACCGTAACAATTTAAGTATTCTAAACAAAGCATTATAGTGTTTTCACTGTGTTCTCCATAGACTGAATCAACATAAGAAGCCATGTTAATGAATTCATGCAGTATTACCCTCAAATGACGAGGGCGATTAACCGTACTCATTCTTAGGAATGAAACTACCTCATTCCAACGACTTATTCTCATTCAATGTACAAAATAATGAGAACTTACCTTGTGAGTTACACTGTTGAAATTCTTTCAGTAATACGTATGAGTTAGGCTGTTTAGTGCCTGTCACTACAAACTCCAATCCCTGGCCTTTGTACTGTGATAAATCCACTATGATCCTCTTTCGGTACCAACGACTTGACTAGAATAAATATAGTTGTAAGGATCACAAAGTAAATTTCGTAAAGTTTCCACATAAATTATTTTATATGTCATTAAAGTCCTACCAAGTATCATTTTCAAGAAATTTGACGTTTTAATCTAACATAGCCTAAAGGGCTTACAAACATTTTACATTTAAAAAATATTGTATATGACTTGACAGAATATACTATCTTAACCAAACCCACATACATATTGTAGATAATTTGCTCAAAATTTGACGATTTAACCTTTCTACGAATGCTCCCGTTTTCATATATACGACTTGACCTTTAGTTTGAGTTAAATATACAAGTTTAGCCGTTTCCGGTTTTCCGTTACAATGCCTAATTTTCGTATACGGTTTGTTTTAATCTATGTATACGACTTGATAAAATTTAACGTAGTCACTTCCAGTTTAAATTTAATACACAACTTTTCGAGAGCCCATTCTAATGCATTTTTCTTTTTGTTTTTAGGAACGAAAAGATAGTTGAAATACTTTTTACTCATTCATATTTCGTATAAAAGGTGAATGTTGCGTGTTACGTTTCTGTGTTGGAAAGTGATTATCAAATACAGTGAACTAGCTAGTTTTTGTGTGGGTAGTTTCGGACTGCAGTGTTATCATGTGTGAAAGAGAAACCCTGAATTCCTTTCAAGGGTTCCAATCCGGGATGCGCTCGAAGGCTTTGACGGTGAAAAAGAGGAAGTTTGTGTTCGTTTAGAGGTTAGGTTGATGATGATGTTGAGGATGAGGCTCGAGGTTAGGGTCAGTATGGCAGCAGAGAAGTTGAGGATGGGACTAAAGGAGAGATCTCTGATGAATCTCCTGATGATCAATCTTCAACTAGTCAAGTGTTCAAACTGCTTCTTGGACGAAGGTTGATCATAGAAGGGGACGAAATATGGGAGTCTCTCGGATACCTCGGTTTACAGGAACACCTAGGTCTCGAAAGAGAAATCTCCTTCAGGTCGATGCAAATTTTATTGCTACATTTTGTCTATTTCTTTTACTATAGAGATATTCCAACTCCATATGTTAGTAGCGGTACCTAAAAAGGTTCCCTCTGAAGGCAATCAAACATGAACCACTTCGCATCTTGGAGGAACTGTTCGTGTTAGTCGAGATGTCCATGTTTTTTTTTTTTTTGTTGCATTGTGTGGATTGTAACAAAACTGGACAAATTTGTTACGTATAAAGCAATGCAGTTTCTCAAATATTTGCCTTTTCCATTACGGTAGCATAGGACAGCTTATGCCCTAACAATTCATAGAAAATTTGAAGGAAAATTTGCCATAAATTCCTCATTATCTCTCTCGTCATATATCTTATCCTCTAAGCGAGTACTGTCACTAGAATGTTTGTTCCAGTCAAAAAAAGTGATATAATAAGTCTGCTGCAATTACGGTAGGAGCTTCAGAAAAAAAATAGTGAAATATGCAATTTTGTTTAAAAATCTCCCGAGTGGAAAATAGCGATGTTGGCGCTAAAGTAGTAATTGAAATTCATCATCACACATGTTCATGACTTGTTTTCCATATAAGTTTAGAAGGGAAATAAAATGGCAATGCGTAAGTTTTAAATCGACGTGAGGTCGCTTCCTGTTAAGGATATGTGAAGTTCTTGAACTAGTTCATCTGAAATCTCAATAGAGAGCTCATCTGAATAAAAAGCGCCACATAAGGCATGGAATACGGCTCTACAAGGCATAGAAGAATATTTGTACTACTTTAAACTATTGTTGGTACTGCATCAAGGTGATAGAGAGACTGGCGAATAAATAAACACTATGGGCATGTCTTGTCCGAGACAGTTTTGCCAGTACACTGGCGCAGTATACCGATGATCAGATGTGATATATAGGCCCACGCATCCCTACTAAGACGAACCCTGCTGATCACAGCGTTGCTCATTGTATTATCACAATTATTAAATGTCCTTAAGACTACTGATTTGGGAATTACAACACCGTCACAGATATTCGAAATTTGAGATACTGAAAATATCTATCCTAAGAAAAAACGATTTGGACATTTTTGTCTTAACAGAAATTTATAATTAATTTCTATATTAACTTTAGGTTATTGAAAGTAATTACTAGATGCCAATTAAGAAACTTACCGCTCTTTCTTGAACATAGTCGTTCCATAATTTCAAACGTCGTCCGTCATCAACCTCCATTTCAACAGATATCGTATTTAAAGAGGAGGGTGTCAAGTAATAGACAGAAGAAAGGCAAAGGGAGTCACTGGATGGAATGATTCGTGGGCTTCTCAACGATCCTTCTTCAGTATCCAAGCGAGCTACATAATCATCTCCTGAGTTCTGGCCTGCTCGTAATAGATAAATGTCGAAAATTATTAGCCTTTTCTTCAGGCAAATAAAATCAATAAAAGGATTTTTTTAAATTTCCCTTTTACACTTAATTTTTCTAACTACATTTCTTGTTATTCTAAGTCTCTGAAACTACTTCATATACTGAACCAATACTTGAATCTACAGTTTGAATGAACACAACGAAAAAAAAACAATGTTCTAAACAAGAAGGCAATAGAAAACCTAAGAGTTAAACATATTTAACAATAATACTTTAAAATTGAAAATACACAGAAATTAAATACCGTAGCACGTGTCCCGGTTCATTTACAAAGAACATTTTCATGTCAAGAAATCATAATTACAAAATTTTCTTCCGACTTATCCAGTGTTGGATTAAGCTATTAACTTCTACCCTGGACTAAAGACTCTGTTTCGGCCCCTGTAGTCGTAATAGTAACTGACTTACCTTTGGTGGGTCCCAAACGAGTGGGGGCCATGAACTGCATCCCATTTAAAGCTGCCCTTAATCCGGCTCTGACTTTCTTCCACTAATCATCACCAAGGCCGAATTTACTACTAGGCCCGGGCCTAGGGGTGCAGCTTTCACAGGGGCACCCTTTACAAGGAACAATTAGAAATCTGTATTCAAATGACAAAAACACATTTTTGGCAAAAAAAAAAAAAAACATTAAGGACCATGTAGGGGAGCGCCAAACACCATCACCTTTGAGCCGGGTGACCCCCTCGTTCATAACTGACTTTATAATGTCTAGGTCGGAAGGTGAAAAGGACGGGAGGTGTGACGGGGGAAGGATCGGGGCGCTGATAATCATTGTCCTAGGGCGCCTAGTCGCATAAATTCGGTCCTGCTTATCACCAGTTTTTAATGTCAGTTTTTTTTTCATTAGCTGTTATAAGTACTTTATATTTTCCTTTCGAGTAGTTAAAAGACTTTTAATTATTCACATTCTCTTTCCTGTTAGTGTCATCTTTTATTCTTTCTATCTCTGCAACATTATTATAAATATTTAGCACTTTGTATGGACCTTCGTATAACAAACATTTTTGCAATTAGTTTATCATCGGCACTGCTTAGTTTGTGTAACCATCTGAAAACAAACTTTCCTTCTTAAGGACTTAACCACTAGCTACTCTATTTTTCTCTTCATTTTCGTGCTAACATCCACTTTTCCTACGATTGTATTTAGTTTTATAGCTAACTTATAGTTACACTTATCAGTATTACAAAAACATTCCTTATTGGGAATTTCCCATAAGTCTTTCCTCCGAGAGATTATTCTACTTTTACAATGCAATTAATGAACTTTAAATCTTGAAATTTCTTTACAATTTTATTCTTAAATATAGTCCATATCTAGCTCCATATTATGAATACTTCTGACGACATTTTGCATGGATATATTTATATTTTTAGTTTTGGCATTTACTTGGAGAAATTCATTTCCAATGTACTTTTATGAGTATTTTAATTTCAACTTCAGTCTTCTTTTGCACATTAAAATGTCATTTTTCGTATGTATACTAAAAACTTCAGACTGTAATCCTTTAATCTGATTTAATATTTTGTCTTTCGTGCTAAGGATTAAAATATTCATAGCTACATTATGAGTATGAGATATATTATGATAAGATTTGTTACCATTGGCTTCCTTTCGATAACGCATTCTCGGACTTTGTACTGATATTCTGCACATCATTCTTTCTTGTAGATCACTCACGTCTAAGGTGAGCCCAGATGGAAACAATGACTCTGTGCAAATCGCGTATGCAATAAAAAAAACACCGTACATGACTTACCTAACCTCCACGTACAATTGGTCACTACTTTTATTAAATTTCCTAATGCGTCTTTACATAAAAAAGAAAAAAGTTATTTTCCTTTTAAAAGAATATGTAAAAGTAACCACGTCAGTATTTGATCCCGGGACCTCCGGATCAGCTTCTCGATACGTCAACAACCATACCAAGCGAGGAACTGCGGAACAAGTGCTTCTCGATGTTACTTAGAGTTCAAGGAGCTCTGCGCCTGCGCCTGTACTTACATATTCTACACATGTAAATTCATTATTCATAACAACTGACTTGCTTAATGGAAATACCATTATACTACAGTCATGTGTCATTTCTCGCACACTATTACTTGTATTTTTTAAAGTACAGATTGTAGAGAAACTTTCATTTGATTTGCTATTTGAGATTCATGCACAAAGCTGCTGATCGGTATCTGAAACCGTTCTTTACGGGTCTCTGTTACTCTTATCAATTTGAGGTAATCTATTTCTTTGTTGATTAGTGCTTCAGCAGATATCAAACGTGACTTGTCTCGTTTAGTTATTCTGAAAGAACAATATTTCTAGTGAATACTGAATACTCAAGTACTTGGATCAAATAATGCGGTAAAGTTTTAATATAAGAATAGATATAGCTCAACTTATAGGTTAGTATTATTAATTCTAACTATATTCAGATACAGCCTGCAATTCCAATGGCCATTGACTAATTAAGATAGATTAGGTTAAGTTTCCCTTTTTCGAACCTAATCGACAAAGTAAAATTAACAATAGCATAAATACTTATATGGGTCATTTTCCAGAAATGGGGCATTTTGTGAAACTGCATTTTTTCTACAAAAGATAAACCCTAAATTACGTTCTTCGTTTCTATTCGTTTCTTAAAACACTTCTTATAATTGGGCCAATTTCTATTCACTTTCATATTTTAATAATATTTATGTTATTTAGTCTCAAATATGCTTAATATCAACTCCATGGAATGAAACTGACCTTCAATTTGATGTTTAAGACATGTTTTTAGTATCTAGAATAATCTAGATTAAGACGTCATCTAGAATATAACAACATATTTTCTAATTCAGAACATTGATTTATTAAAGATAGATCCACTACAGGTGCACTCTACGGCTTTATGCAAGAAGTATCAATGATGATACTTGATGATAAATGGCTTTGATGATAAACAATATCCCATTGGAATATTCTGCGACCTTAGTAAAGCTTTCGACAGTGTCGATCACGCCATACTAATAAATTAAATCATTACGGTTTGAGGCATACCTCTCCTGTGGCATAAAGCATATTTGTCCAATAGAATTAAAGTTGTGGAAATCAGTCACACCAATCAAAACACCGGAGTAGCAAGTAAAATTTCTTTGCCTATGAAAGAAAGCACACGAGTTCCACAAGGATCATTTCTAGGTCATTTATTATTTCTAATCTATATTAATGATTTACTCGAAAATCTAAGAAAGTGAAAAGCCACTCTTTATGCTGATGATACCAATATTTTACTAATATCGACAAATAGTGAAATACAGAAGAACATTAATGTAATGTTATCTCAACTCACAGATTGGTTCAATATTAATAAACTTAATTTAAATCCAGAAAAAGCTAATTGCATTCACTTCCACGCGCACCAATTAAATATCAAATCTTCGCCGATAATCAATATAATGAACACCGAAATCGAATTTTCTACTTCGAGAAAATTTCTTGGCATTATATTATTGTGGATGACGAATTAAAATGGGATGAACATGCAGGTCACGTGGTTAATAAACTTTCTTCAGCTATCTTCCAGATACGAATCCTAACTACTATTCTCGACAAATCTAGTTTGGTATCTATAAACCATGCACCTTTTTACTCTCTTCTACGGTATGGAATAGCATTTTGGTTTCCTTAAAGAACCTACGTAAAATATTTATACAACAAAAGCACGCCGTGAGATTAATCACTGGGAAATCAAAACGCACTTTATACAGGGACTATTTAAACAACTGAACATAATGACTACCATGCGTATATATTTATGAAATAATATGTCTAATACACAGTAATAAAGATAAAATCAAACATAATGATGACAAGCATGCGTATCATTTAAGACATAAATCAGATCTAGCTATTCAATACCACAGCATATCTAAGTACGTTAGTTCATTTATATACATAGGGATTAAAGTGTACAACAAACTTGCTAATTGGATAAAGAACTCACCCAAACATTCTACATTCAAACAATTACTAAACACACTTCTGACTAGGAACTGTTATTAGAGTGTAGATGAGTTTTTGGAAGATCCACTCTTACAAAGCTGTTAAACAACTTAATATTGAACATTTTGTAATTATAATGTATATACCTTATCGTATTTAATTTTGTTTTTACGTATTATTATGTTATTGTATGTTTCAATTATTATCATAATATTTTTGTTGTAATTTCGCTATCATAATATATTATTTCTTATTCAGTTTTAATGCTTTATGTTCAATATTTGCTGTAATTTGGGTGTCATATTGTATTGTGTTATTCATTTTTATTTTTTTCCTGTTTAATGTTTGTTGTAATTGTCATTTGTATTATTTATTTTATTGTGTTATGTTAAATTCTTGTTGTAACTCCGTTATCGCTTTGTTTTGTATTATTCATGTTACTGCTATGTTCAATATTTGACGTCATGATCATTGTATTATATCTCTATAATTGACATGTTCCATACCACTGTGCCCTATAGCACTTATGTGGTCGCTGAAACGCAATATAAATCAATCAAATCATCAATCAATCTGTTTTTAGTTTCCAGTTAATTTTCAACAATTATTCTTCAGAATAATATAGTTCGAAAGACGAATCATAATTAAATCGAAAATAAACCTATTAATATAAGAACTACATTTAGTGAAACACATCAAACCCGCTTTTTCATCACTTCCATGGACTGACAAAAAAGCTGTAACAAAAGTGTGAAGCTGGCAACACTGTACATGTATCGTTACTCCGTTCTGCTGAAGGAAGAATGAGGTTATTTAGACTGGGGTCGAAATAGGATGAAGCTTGGAAAATAAAAGATAGAGCGAGAGGTTCTGATAGATTATGGTTTAGTCACATGATCTATAGTATACAAAATTCGGCGCTTAACTCACCAGACAGACCGATGACGTCGGAAGGCTGCTAACCAAGATATCAGCCGTTTGCTAATAACGAAGACTGTGTAAAGTGTTCGATGCGAATTCTAGAGCGTAGCTCTCACCATTTACTTTGTCCAGGTACCTCATGTACCATGAAGGTTCGTTCTCCTCCATGAATAACGAAAACCCTGGAGGAGAGGTCAGCAGAGTTTACGGAAAGGATGGCCCGTAAAATCCTGTGTCATGTTATTTCATCGGGTCTGTTCGGAAAGAGTTACCGCCATCATCATTAATTTACTTTCATTATTATCTAATAGCTTATACGGTTTAAGCAATTGTGTTCATGAAAACTACCTGTTTGCTTGGACGGTGGTTTTTTGTCCACTACTTGTTATGATTTATGTAAGAATATAATTATATAAATATGTGAAGTCATCACAACAACGTATTAAGCTAGATGTCCTCTGTAAACTTGGTAGAATATCAACTCCATGTGTCTTTAATATTATTGAAATCACGGTGCCTGGTTCGAGGTCACGGGGGTTACCACACATGCCCCCTTCTTGAAGGAAATTTCACAAGTAGTTGTGAAATGTAACGAATAATGTAGTGGCATAACACTAGCACATATGTCCATCCACTATACTAAGTCGATGTGGCAGTAATCACTATGCGTGTACATTAAAAAAAATGAAAAATAACTTCATGTTGCTTCCAACACCATCCACCACAAATCATAAAAATAATGCAAAAATTATATTATAAAAAAAGAAACACTTTTCACAAAAAAAAATATATATATATAAAACAGTACATACACTGTGCTTCTCTGTGAAGTCTGTTAGCAAGAATATGTAAATGGGAGGGGAAATCCAAAAAAAAGGTAGAGATGATCCGCGACGTTGGTCCTGTAGTTAATGTTGTCTCCGGTACTGGTCCAATTTTGCTGAAGTGTAAATTCCATAATGCTTATGTAGCTACTTTTCTCCAGTAGAAGTGACATGTATGTAGCTCTGCACAGAAGCTGGATCTGCAGGTTGCTGATGGTCTGGTAGGTCCAATGGTTATGAAAGATGCATTATCCATATAAAGTAAGTTAAGCGCCTGTTTTAAAAGATCATGGACAATAGTTGTCGGTGGGTAATATCCTCAAGGAAAACGCTCCAGAAGTAGGAATTGGAATATCAATAGAAGTTTCCTCTAATGCTGGCAGAGGAGGTGACAGAATTATCGACAAATTAGTTTGTTTAGAAGAATGTTGACTAGTTCGTAGAGGTGTAGAAGAATAGGAGTATCGTCTACATCAGAACTAGTGACAATAGAAATACAAGAAGGAGTCTCATAGATATGATCGTTGTCAGTAGAAGACGAAGAAGAAGAAATAGGATTTGAAACTATGTCTGTCGGTTCGTATATAACTTGAGATCTTGCTTTATTATTTTTATGTTTTAAAAGCTTACATAATCTTATAAATTAGAATATTAAGATAGCCAAAGTACTACAAGTCAGGCAAATAGACAGTGCCATGAGCGCTAACTTAGACATCTCTCTAAAAAAATAGAGAGAGGAAAGTAAACTTAACAACTATCATTTGCTCGTTGAAGTTCTAACGACTTAATTCCTTTAGACATAATATAGAAAGTGAACCCTAATGCTATTGCTAATAACAAAAACAGGGTTACGGTCATTACTATAACTAATAAATTGGTATAGGAAAAGTCGAATAGGTGCTATGTACTTGTTTGGAAGTTTTATAGAGTCTAATTGCTCTTTAAGGTTGTCCAATTGTTTGAAGGTTGAGTTCTTTATTAGAGAAGGTAAGTCAATTGTTTTATTCAAATTTATGTGGTGGGTTGCCGTTCGAATTTGGAGCTGGGAAAGTAAAATAATATCCTTGAAAAGAAGACGATCGAAATCGTTATAGTGAAAAAATAAGGAACTATTACCAGTATTGTCGTAGAGTTTGTTATGCGAAATTCCAGAGGGGGATTTATATGTTCTGTGAAACGAAACTAATGATGAAATAGAATCCCAGCATCTGTATACTTGTATAGGTATTTCATGTTAGAGTCAGATGTCTGTAGTTGACATGAAGAATAAGTCTTATTGTGAGTTATTAATGTTAGACATGCCGCTTTCTGGGAATTACGGAAGCTGTAAGGTCGACAAATATATCAGGAGCTTTCAAAAGAGCAAAGTTTTTCTTCGATTTCTAAGAATTCAGTACCTGAAGTGAATACAATTGGATAATGAACGAGATGTATGTGTTTTGTCATAGAGAAATCCCATATTTACTACTTCCAGTAAGGTATTCATTGATGTGGGCTTGATAAGTGGTGGACGTCAACATTCTTAGTCAAAAAGTTAAATGATACCAAGAAACTTTTACTCACAGTATATAATAGTCCTAAATCAAATT
>JAGDQP010058432.1:0-12558 GCA_022664845.1 Lepisma saccharinum
GCTCTCACTGTGATCGCCACTGTATTTTATTCACAGCAGCTTCCCAATTGTCCTCACGATGCTGGGTCAACACCGAAATTTTTGATCCCCGGGAATCGAACCCGGGACCGCTCGCACTGAAGTCGAGCGCGCTACCGACTAGGCTACGCAGGAGCTCATATATATATATGTCCTCCAAAACTTAGATATTGTCATCATTTTTTAAACCAACATTGTTAATGTCGACACTAATTCTGATATCAAGCCTGTTGTGTTAACGAATTATAAATGATGTAAATTACAAGACAGCTAGAAAGTTCTTTCTGTCTTTCATAGATAGAAATAGAGAGGCATAAAGAAAATGCCAATAACTGTTAATTCTCAAAGGGATCGCCATCGGCAATCTGATACTTTTGCAAACGGTTTTTCGTTCTGCATTGCTCTAGCGTTAAACCTGGGAGAGGGGTCTTGGGCGCAAAAGACCATGAGTGCTCGCCAGAAGTGTGCCTCACTGGCGAGGGATTTGCCACGATGGAGGTTGTCCGGTGAATGGAAGAGGTGATAGCCTGTTGGCTAAGGTCCGGAAAGTACGGTGGACGATACAGTGTCTCTCAGTCAAGTCGCTGTATGGATTCCCTGACCACCCTCGCCACGTGCGTTATGTACACCCTTTCGACCCACCAAAGCTTTGTACTTCTGCTGCTAAGCATTCTGAACACGTTCCAACTGCTGGGTGTGCTTGTCCGCACTGATCGTTTGAGCCGGTGGTAGCAGATCGTAGTGCATCACTTGGCGACTAGACCACTAGATACTGATCATGATTTTTCGTGAGTGTAGAAATGGACTTGTAGTGTGAGGCATAGGTCCCTTTGTGAAAGCTAATATTCGGCACCCTTGGGAATCCCATTCAGGACACACTTGTGGTTCTTGCAGAATCACTGGTTCGGGCTGGAAGTCCCTCGCTGGTGCTTCAATGAAGGTTGTATTATTCTGTAGTTCGAGGTCACTGCCGAATGCATGGAAGATCGGTCGCTCGTGTTTGTCACTTGTGTCCTCCGCGAGATTCCAACTAGTCCATTTAAAGAGAGGGAGACTAAGCTTACTCGTAGGCCCGGTATCCTGGCGTTGGATGAATAGGAATTGTCTTTGTCGGTCAGATGGATTGTCTACTCTTTCGAGTTGGTTCGTGTCCCAACAGGTTAGTTACATATGATGTTATAATCTGATAATGAGAGGTTTAACGAACCCCATGCTGTTCTTAACTGATAACTTCAACACTGTATTTGGTGAAAGTGCGGAATACTCCCGACAAGTGTCAATGAAACTTATGAAATTAGCAAATTTCATATTTTGTAACTGAAAATAAGCAACTAATGAGATTATTTCGCTACACTTTTCTTTGTTATGTAACCTAATTTGAACTGCAATTATTTTACGAGTTCGACATTTGTTATTTTGAATGGATATTTTACTCTACAAATCAAATATTAGGACTGGATATTGTTATGGCGTAAATTAAGGTAATTATGATGTATTTTCCATGTATGTGTCTTTTATGTAGTTGCCAGAAATTATGCAATTTTGATAATATGCTGCTAGCCAACAATGTGAATAAGACAATCTTTGGATAGCCTTGTCTTGGATGAAAATTCAAATTAGTTATGGGATAACATGTTGTATCCGGCATCCAACACAAAATTGTTATACATAGAAAGCAGATGTTTGTATCTTGTCTTAATCTATTAAAGCAATGTGGAGTATTCAAAGTAAACTATCAGCAATCTTAAACTCGGAACATGTTCATTTTAGTAATTTGATTGTTTGGACTCAAACTCTGAATTTTATGAACTTACGTACAGCGATAAAAATTAGCTAAGTTGGTATGTAATTTTTAAGAACACACTTTAGAAATAATAACTCCGAAAAGCTTAAACCTCATGCTATTGATATAATTTAAATACAGAAGCAAGAGTTTCAGCTAATGGCGAAAGTACTGAACTAAGGACAACGGATCTCTACTTCTTGCAAGCTGTCCTCCACTAGTTCGACTGATCACCACTGGTTCTGATTCTTTGTTTTTATGATTCCATAAATCCGGGATTGAGATGTACTTTGCTTTGTCAGCCTCCTCTGTCCTTGGCTGTATCGACAATTCAGCTGCCCTTCTCCAAACGAAGATGTTGTACGTAATTTTAGAGAGTTGCAATATTTAATATTTCCGTCAGATTTTCACAATTACAATGAAAATTAAATAGTATTACGTTGTTGAAACTTTACTCCGGATTTGGTTTCCTGCTGGAGTTTAAACTATTCACAATTTTGCAGATTAGGTGAGACATCCTGTTCTAACTCAATCGGATATGAATTGTAATTTTTCAGAATCATACGCATGAAATATGAGACAGATTGACATTGGTAAAGGTATTTCCTTGAAGAAACGAGACATTAATATTTATTTCCAATTATTGCGTTGTCACGTGCTTGTTGTTATGATCAACTTATTATTAAAAATTACATTGATTAAGTCCTTTTCTTCTAACCTGATTCATTTTCTCTCTGTCGTTTCCTATTAAGAGATGTAAAAAATACATGCTTGTCTCTTTATCCAAAATATGAGGTAGGTTTGTGTTCTGACTTTAAGAATATGCCTATAAAAGTTACGTTACATTCCGTGGTGTCCTACTATACGCAAATTTGCTATACAAATCCAGAAAGTTAAAATTGTTCAGAATGTTTATTTTTCCGTTAGTTCTTTATCCTTGGGAATGTTGGAGTACAACCCTGGTAGAGGAACATCAATTACGAGCGTTTTAAATTAAGGTCTTGAGAAAGATGTATGGTTCAAAACAAGACGAGTTGATCGGAGAATGCAGGATACTGTATAACTGAGAATTATGCATACTTTACGATTGTTACCCGATTCCTTATATCATAAGAATAATGAAATCCCGATGCTTCGAAAGTCTGTCCATGCTGATGGATCGACGATAAACAAAGTTAATATTCCATCGTTGTTGGGAAGCTCGACAGAAGGTCTTTGGGGGAGACAATATTACAAGGGCTCTTCGAAATGTAGGTGTTCCGGCTTGATCTTACCCAGAATAAATTCCAATTGCAACAGCTGTTACTGTGGGTTGGGAAAGCCATAGAGTTAATAAAGTTATACATGTCCTCCGGAATTTTATATTGTTGAGATGGTGAGCTTAATATAAATTGATTTTATAATATCTTTTCCTTGATATACCAAAACCGAGACACATTTGTGTCCTGAATGTAATATGTAATTATGATCTAGAATTTCACAGGAAATTCGTCTCTTTTACCGAAAATGTAGTATTGTGAGAGATAGAAGTATATTGTACTAGTTTGTGCTAATGATGCAATAGCCTGAAAACCTACATTTCGTTATAAAATAACGGAAGAAATGAAACAAAAATTAATACAAATCCACATCGATAGTGGACTATAGCCAGGAACAATTTATATGTATTTGGGTTTCATCTCCTTTGCTATTTCAAAACAAAATGGCCGGTATCAGGGTATAGCTTCATTATCCCAAACTAACCACATGGTCCTATCTTCAGCATTACGACATTTACGGTAAAACGAACTTCATGAATGTATTTGTAGTGAAATTCTAGCCCAGAATGACATAATACAAGAACCCCTTTCCTATTTAAGTACATCAATCAAAATTCAATATGGCGAACTTCAAGATGGCGGTCATGAAGAACATACGCTGCAACAGGTAGCGTCTTCCACCCAGTACCTATTACTGTGTATATATTTAATTGATTTTATCAATTTAAGAACATAACGATATTTCCAAAAAATAAATATCACTTTCCAGAGACAGAATTCGACTTTTATATCATCTATATCTCCCAAAATGGCCAAAATTTCCATGTGCATGTATTTGCATATTCTAATAATGATGGAAGAAACATATATCATTCTTTTTTTGCACGATCAGTAAGTTGGCTTGTCAGTTCGTTTCTACGAATTGCAGATTGTATGTTAATAATACTGTATCAGTGATTGGGAGAATTTCAATAATTTTAGCGGATATGTGATTGGAAGATAAGTTTGTGTGTGTTTGTTACAGTGTAAATAGAAAGGAAGATGGCAATAGTGAACAATAGAACAAATCTCCACGTGTGGCAAAATTTGTATAAATAAACGGAAGCGTCTTATCAGATTTCCCATCAGCAAAATATTCAACTGCTGTTTAGATGCTGAAGGATGCCGTGGGAGGGAAGCGTTATCCTTGTAATTTGTTATTTTATGCCTGTTAGGAATAGAATGGAAGCATATTAGACGATAATAGTATCTAAAGAATATTCAAAATCCTGTTACTCTTTTAAGGAGTCTATTTACTTTACTATGGGCAAAATTATACCATATAGGACGCTTTTGTTTCTGATGATTTTAATCAAAATAGTGCAAGGACTTCCCACACAGCAATCAGTAAGTATTTTAGAGAACGAACTTTAAAATATCGATGAATGGAATACAAATTTTTTACACAGGTTTAATCAGCATTCAATTTATTTCAGGATGTTCGTTGCAGTAGTACACGAATAATATCTATTAAGTTAAAATCTTGGCTCGTTACGTTAACATAGCTGTCGGTTTCTATGATAGTCTAGATAACGACTCCTGACCGAGGCAATGCTGTGAGACCCTGTAATTCAAATCCTCGTACCAATACACTCATCTTATTTTGTACTGCTTTATTGTCCTTATTTATATTACATGTAGTCCGGAGGATAAGTGTAAAATTGTGCATTTTATATGCAAAAGCATGGAAGATTTGCAGAAATGTAAATTTTGACATTCTAATCATGCATTGTAGGTATTCGAATCGTGCGCCCTGAGCCGCCATATTAAAAATGGTAGCCAAATAATTTTTCTTGGTTAGAACTTTGAAATGAATGGCTCTATTTTAATTTTATTTTCGTTAAAAGGTTCTCATTTACATCTCTTAATGTAAATTATAACAAAATACTTATTTTAAGCGTGGTAGGCATTTGAACCATGCTCCCTGAGCTGCCATATTTACAAATGGCCGCCAAATTTGATTTTTTGCTATAACTTTAGAGTAAATAGTTCTTTTATTAATTTTCTTTTATTTAAGTTGTTTATCATTTACTTCTCTAAATCTAAATTATAAAAAGATAGCTATTTTAAGCATTGTAGGCATTCGCTTTATGCATTTCTGTCTGCAAGATCACGAATGTTAAATATAGTTTTATGCAAATACTTGCTTTTCTGTTCAATGCAATGAGGATTGCCATAAAGTTAAAATTGAAAGCAAGACAAAGCGTTAGATACGCGAGAAGGGAAAGAGAATGTTGTCCTTAAGGAAGTAATCATATTTTTTTTCTTTTATCAAACTAGTATTTCTACCTCAATCGGTTTCATATTAATTTTTCTGTTCTTCAAATAATACTTTACTTTGTATTACAATTGTTATAATATTGAGAAAATCTCAAAACAATCTAACTTTTCTAGTCATCTCTTATTTGTGTAATTTCTCGCACCATTCACAGTTTTCAGATTGTTTTACACTCAGCACATTTGAAGTATTATTTTCAAAATAAGTGCAAAATTCTGAACATATTATGTTAAAATTGTAGTGAAAATGTAATATCTTTTTAATTATCTCGACAGTAGGCACTGTGCAGGATTTTCAGTTTTCGGGGTGTAAAGCCAAAATTATGGGTATGTAAGTAGAGTTTTAAAATGTTTCTATAAAAAAATGAATTTGGCGCGTGTTCGAAAATTTAGTGGCAGAGGGTGACATTTCCATTGGAATAGTCTGGCAGAATCTCGAGTCTACAGTTAAACAATTTATTCTGTCAATTTACTGAACTGTCAACAAATAAATTATGAGTTTAACATTTGCATTGCGTACAGGAGCAGAGAAATAAAAATCACAGGTTTGCAGTATTTAGGAATACTGCTCTGAGTATATCATTTTTCCCAAGACTTATCTTGTACACTTTTATTTTCCCAATCATGCACATCCAAGTTTGTAATCACTAACGTTTTTAACTTAGAAATTCATAAAAAAAAATTGACCTTCTGAATGTTCCATTTTTAAAAGCAAACCAAAGAATTTTACATATCAGTATTTGGGAATTGAATTTAAGATCATCGTCTTAAGACGGTCTACATGGTCTATTAATAAAATCCGCATTTGAAGATAGTTTAATGCTGTATCAAACAAGCAGTTTGGATGAGTTATTTACGAATCATATTTTCGCTACCTTCATTTGTCGGCAACGTTTAATTTTCCTTCAGTCCCACAAAATGTTGCTCTTTCCATTTCAGGTGAAATTCAAAGTCTCGTCCATTGGTTAGGAATGAACATGAAATACGCTTCTCGTCGAATCAGGAAAAACTTAGAAAGTATTTTAATATATCTTCTGTAAGAAGAAGAAATTCTTCAAGCAACTAAAAAAAATTGCTCTCCATTTCCGGCATGAAATGGCTTTGTTGTAATTTATGTTGGTAATGTCTCAGAAAAAAATCAGCTCCTCTATCCTGATGGTATAGATGGAGATAATTAAAGACTGTCAACAATAGCTTCAACGTAAGTGGACAACGCATCTGCAGGTGTAAATATAATGTTGTGAAATATGTGTGTAGGGCACGAAATACCTTCTATGTCCTTTTTGATTTCAAATTATGGGATATATGTTGTGTTCATTAGTCCTCCGAATTTTCTTTACCCTGTACAATACAATGCATTTAAAATGGTACGTGTTCAATCAGATTTAGACAGTAATTTGACATAATCTTGGAAGTTTCAATTTTTAAAGCTTCTGTTTCTATTCTATTCAGAATCAACATATTTGTTTCTGGTTTGTTGTAGCTGTTATCGGAAGCTATTCTATAGAAAGGTGTCTCCTTCATTCAGCTATGCAAGACAAAAAGTGTTTTCAGCGACAACAATACCAATAAAAGTCAAAATAAATTAAATTACATTACATATTAGAAACTGATTGTCTAGTTAACTGACAATACAAATTTGACCGTCCCGAGGGAATTCATCGGGACACTAGGTCAGTGGATCTAAATCCGGTGACAGTCCCGGAATGCCCGAACGTGTTTCAACCCTGTCTACAATGGTTCCTACACGAAAATGTGTGTCATCTTCTCTCAATTCACTTTATTAATTTATTCTGAAGCAGGTAATTATTATTTAATATTTACACACACAATAATAATAATAATAATAACAATAAAATCAATACTAAACAACGAATCTGAAGTAGAACACATTACAAACAAACGTAAAATAACTATACTTTAACTCTATAATGAATATTGAAGATGAAAGCTACAATATGATTGGTTAGAAGATAAAGGGGTAGAAGCCGCCATTTGTCATCATATTTATAAATACAAACAACAATTACGCCTAAAAGAGATTGCGTCTTTTTTTACAGTTTAAAATCTATATAATATATCTCGCCATTAAATATGCCTCAGTTTTATGAGAAAATAACATTGTGCAACAAATTTTCAACTTTTCTTTCCTGAGAAATTTGATTCACGTATGATACTATCAGTGTGACTGATCACTGCAGTGAAATCTGTTTCTTTCTATCAGGCTTAGTTTTTGAGAAATAGGCAAACCAATAATGTTACATGCAAGTGGCAGAAATGTACTAATAATGTTACATAAATATAGCAGTGACTTGTATGGGCATATGGTTAACACCAAACCGTGTGTAGAGCCAATGGCATTGAGGTAATTGTGCCCCTCAACCAGTCTCTAAGATTCTCAGCACATGACTTACAGAACGACTGTGGTTGTCTCTACTAACCTTTCAAGGAAACCGTTAATAAGATCATAAGGAAACCTACATTAAAAATTCGCTAGGAGAAACAAGGTCATACTGAAAGGCCATACAAAAAAAATCCGCCCATTTCTACTGAAAGGTCCAGAGATAGGAACTGGATATCCTTACGCTAATATTGAGTGTATCGTTTATGATACATTTTTAAAAAGTCACTTCCGCTTCATTCCCGACATCGAATCAACACATTGGCGAGTTGTAGCATCTCCAATGCTCACCACAGAAATCCATCTCTAAACTCTAGTGGTGCAAATTTCACATAGAGAAGTACCCCAATATGTCTGAAATTGCCCCATTTTTCTAATCAGTGTCCATTTGCTTTCCAAATTGAAGGCTGGTATAGAAAACAAATTATATTTTCGAATTCAGTAGACAAAAAACTTTTAGGAACAGCCACTAGGTCTCATGAAAGGAACTCTGTGTTGCACATTGGAATTTATTTATATTTACTGATTTACAATCTGTACGTAAACATTAAAACTCACGGATCAAAAACTATTCCAAATTAGTCTATTCGTTATTAATACCTGATATCTACATCATAGATAGCAAAATCAGACCAAAGGAATAGATAAATTCTTTTCACATCAATACTCATCATCACAGTTCGTCTTACAGGTGAATCGATACAATTATTTAATGTAACAAGTATCAAAATACAATGTTCTTATATTCTAGCTAAAATTAAGGGAACAATCGTTCGATCGAATGAATCAAAACTGTCCACAGTTAATATCCCAACTAAATAAGCCATTATATGGACATTAATCTAAATAAACTATGATTTGCGAAATATAAAAATATAACTACAAAAGCCATTACAATTATTAACGTTATAAGTCACCTTATAAATATCCGTCCTAACCTTAGATTCCTAAAGCCAATATATATTCTAATTCAAAGTTTACCTCATGATACGAACTTTTACAGTACATTTGTAATGCTACATCGTTCTAATAATATCTATAATGTTACTATAAAAAGTATTATACTCATATATCACACAATTTACATTTTTTATCTTTAATAGTTCGAAACCAAAGTCAAATAATTGTAAGAAAAGACAGTCATATGACTGTAAAATTAACAATGTAATATTAGTATTCAAAAACCTAAGAATATCAGGGAAATTCTGTACACAAAACAAATATCTTAATAGTGAAAAAATATACGTAATCTCAAAAAGGAAGGGGAAAAATCAGAAGAAGAAATAATGCAATAACTAAAAAATTTAGATTCGGCGAATCAGTTATACAAGAAAACAAATATATTAAAAAAATTGAAATATTAAAGGCCAGAAAGACAGAAAAGGTGAGAAAACTTCTGGATTGGAGAAGACTTAACTGTTACGAAGGAACTTAAACACTATAAATTAGCTCCATTTCACCATTAATTAAACAAGAACAAGAACAAAATTTCGCTGTTTTATTGTTTTAAGTGTTTTAGTTTAGTATTTACATTCTTGTTTCCAACACAAGCTAAACATATTTAATTGAGTATTTTTCTTTGATTTTACGTTATGAAAGACATTATTTAGATTTTCCTCATTGTTTTTTTCCAATCCATGTGTTTTAATGATCAATTTTGTGATTAATATCTTCGGTACACAAGTCACAATTGTTATCTGTTTATGAATGCAAGTTATCTGTAGACTCTATTTAAGAGAGAAAGTGAAGTTGTTACATAGTTTGTGTTCATCAAGTAAATAATCTATGTTGTCAATTAGTTCTTTCGAACCAGTGTTTCGACTTTGATGTATACAAGTCTATATATCTGCAAGGAATATATATTATTTAAAATTATATTTACTTGTAGGCAATGAAATGTTATATTTTAAATGATCGTGCATGTGTGCTGAACAGCGCACCCAAGAAAGATTATGAAAACTCTAACATTTCATGATATAGACTAAAGCTACTGTATCAGAAAGTACTATTTGTTATAAGTAAGATGTAAAATACACCCTTTCCTCTTTGTTTAATATTGTGTTTTTTGAATAGGAACTCAAAGTTGAGCTTTTGGAGTTTCGTCCCTGTGATGGATATGATGATTGTGCGCTGGTGTTCAAAGACTGTGATATCTGGATGTTGAACAAGACAACTTTACAAATTAATTGCGAGTTGCAAGTCACCAGAGAGATTGATGGGAAAATGAAGGTGAGTGAAGAAATGTGCAAACTTCTAAGAAGATATTTCACATTTAATTAAAATTAAAATAAATCTAAAATTAAATCAATGAAGTTGGAGCATTAAGGTTTTAACTTTCACGTGGATACTTCAAATAAACGGTTGAATTTTTAATAGAAATAATCATAAATACTTTTGGGCAAGTTCAAACTTAAAACTCTTAAAGTTCGTAAATATTTCAGAGTAAACTTCAAGTGAAACTTTATGACGTTTCTTGTTTAATACATTATTTTCTGTTTTTCTCGTTTAATGATCATAATTTACCGTACTGTTTCTCACGGTATGACAACATTAATATGTTAATAATTTGATTGAAGTGTGTGATTAAATTCAGATTCTTGTTGCCACCCTTATAATACATATTTATGAGCTCCCTATTTAGGAATCTGCAGTTTTTGTGCCGTACATTACTTCATAAACACTTCAAATAGTACAATATCATATAGAATTACCTTTTTGAACAAAAATTAAGCTATTTTTTTCGAGCACGGTGCAGCGTCGTTGCTTACTCTTGAATTTACTTTAATATTTAACTTTGTATTACCACCCATAATACACTCAACAACATATTTATTCTTGAGATGAGTATTCTTGACTTGCTGAGGTAAGACTATATTTATCTTGTTGTGAATAATTATCATTGCTTTTGCAAGACAATTTGAGGCGTTTGATTTTAGGTTTAGGTAACTGTAAGCTTTGACTGTCCGCTGGACATATATTAACTTTAGAAATGACTGGGTGTTCCTTGGCTGCCGTTCCATTTGGTGACAGACTGCGAATTGGAATCATAATTTGACTTTGCACTCCATTTAGAAGAAACTTGTGATTTCCTTTTATCTCCTTTTGTCGACTTGAGGAAGGTAATCCTTGTTGTTGTGTGTAATCTCTTTTTTGTGATCACTATATCCAGATGGTTCATGGATCAAGGTAGGTTCAGGTTCATTGTTCATGACTTTTTTGATAATTAATTTTTCTTCCCTGTGATTAGTTGACATTACTTGAGCATATGTACGCTTAACATTTTTTAGATCTTGTTGATCGTATGGTTTGATCTCTTGTACCGCTTCTTCGTAACATATATATTCATCCTCAATTATTCTATTAATTTCAGTTCCTGATATTTTATATCATTTGATAAATGTTCACTTGAGTTACAATTCACGCATTTCCTAGGATTAAAACACGGTAGTAGATGAGAAGGAAGGGCACAGTATAAGCATTTCTTTGTGTTATGGCAGCTACTCGCAAAATGATGAAAGTTGAAAAAACTTCCACACTGTATTACATTGCGTAATTTAGGTCGCACTTGAAAACTGACACTATACACACTGATGTATTCGGGTAGGTTTTGTGATTGTACAATAAATTCAATTAATTTAATATTGCGTAAAGAACTTTCACCTGTTGACTGTGTGATTTTTTGTTTCAACGTTGTAGCACTGATAATGGGATATATGCATTCTGATTTATATTATTTCCTCAATGGACATATCAAGTGGAATGCCATTATCCACTTGATATGTCCATTGCCACTGCTGATTTTTTCATTACCATTGCACCCCTTAGCTATTAAAATCCGAAACCCTGCAGGGACTCGAACTCAGGACCTTCGAGCCGTTGGCCTACCGCCGGCCGGCAGTTCCGTACCTGTTAGCTCCCAAATCATATAGTAAAACGAACAGTTTCATTGTTCGCTATGGGTCAGTTCTACAATCGACCGCTAAACTTCTAATCAGCGCTAAGTTGAGGTCAAGTTTGAATTTGGCAAATGAGAGTTGACCTCAACCTAACGTTGGCTAGAATTTTAGCGGTCGATTGTAGAACTGACCCTAAGTCATTTTCCAGATTAACAGATGTGTCAATTACATTTACTTTTTCAAAGTATAATATACTCGCTAAGGTATCCAAAATGTTTTAAATTCAGTTTCAAAACATGTTTACGGTAGGTAAGAGGGCTTGGAGAGAGTCGCAGTGTTATGAACAGACATTCTAAAGCGAGAGGTCGATGGAACTTGGAAATGAAGTTCAAAGGTATCACGTTCATTTGGCCGCATGGTTGAATAGACAGAGTTACAAAGCTTACAGTTCACGACACCACCCATTCAGAGCTACTGTCATCTACTGAACTTCAGGACATATGTACATTTGATGTACCGCAATTATGATGTGAAGTAGGGCATACATAAAATATTGCCATTACGTATTCTGTAACACCTGTATTAAACGGCAAAATGATACCAGATTAATCGAATGAATGAAATGATATCGGGTTTTCAATTGAAACCAATATTCTGTCTTCTTTGAATATAATGAATTTACGAACACATATACATAACCCTATGTACTGTATCAGTTGTTGACTAGTAGTACATAAATACAGGGGTTGGACAAAAAAATCTAAAACGTTTGAGAAAGTTTGAAAATCATACCTAGTATGGCGTGGGGCCTCCTTTTGCGTCCAAAACAGCTTGGATCCGACGTGGAATGGACGTATACAGCTCCTGAATCGTGGTGTGTGGAAT
>JAGDQP010058433.1:0-12558 GCA_022664845.1 Lepisma saccharinum
GATATTTAGAAATATTGTAAACGTGAAGAAAGTGAAGGAACAGATACCGAAACATGTAAAGATACCTTTGTGGATGAAAGATCAAGTTTTAACCAAGAGGAGGAAGGAGGTGGCTCATAAATCTGTTCATTCAAAGACAAGGATTATTTTTTCTCAAACCATAACACGATTTGATATAGACGTATATAAATAATTGCTGTTTTTTTATAGAAGATTAATCGTGATAAAAACGTAAAAAGGTATTAAAGTATAGAGAAAAGTCTCAATTGCCCATAGGAATCCACATCTTGTTAGAATATAAGTTGTCAATTACTTAAGATGGAATACTATTAAATACAAGTTTGGAAATAAGGTATTTAACAGTTGCTACGGTAAACAAAGTTTAGCTTTTGATTTGGAAACAGATATGATGCTATGGTTGCAAAATAAATAATTTAAATAATCAACTGTTAAGCAGTCCTTTTTCGGTTTGGTTACTATGTCGGAGATGTGTTATATAAGTTTCCATACCTAACTGGATAACTTACTAGCAAACATAGCCTATTGAAACTCGACCTGGAATATCTAGAATGATACATCTTCCCCCGGAAAGGACATTTTATTAGAAGAAAGTTTGAACAGAGTTAAAGTTTCTGTGCGACCGATCTAAAGTTGCGAAAAGAGTAATAATTCTGAAACTATGTAGGTATGTAGTGTATAGCGCTTCAGGTTCACAAATGTTCATTTCTATGACATTGTTTGGCTGACAACACTGATAACTGCTGCGTCTGATCATGACGGTCCCGGGAACTCTTGGCTAGCAACTGCAACCCCTATCAAACGACATCAGAACTTGTGGTTCATAAATACACGGGTTGGCTACATTGACGCGGTGCTTGGGAACCCACAGTGTGTTTCTATTATGTCGAATATAATTTATGCTGCAAAGTTTGATAGAATTTTCGGCGCTGCAAAATATAACGTAATAGGAGCAATATAAAATCAACTTTATAGAAAATAGTTTGACAATACTGACAGGTGAGGTGTTAGAGGAACACAGTGAAACAAGTTACGTCCATGTTGTGACAAATAATAGGTTTATGCAAACTTTTGTGCAGGTAGGTTTAACGGAGTTGAATCATTTTGAGAAATTTATTTTTCAAATAACTTAGCAACACTGAACCAATGACGACAGTCCTGGCGGCTCTGATTCAGTCCAGACAATACTTTTCCAACAACATCTCAAGTACATATCTATACAATGTTGTTCCAGAGCTATAATTTCTGGACACGAACATACGGAAGGACTGACAGAATGATGGAGAAAGAGACTCAGTGGGATTAAAATGATCCGATTTCTATAGTTTATTTATTAAATTTGAAGAGAGTGGATTTTTCTAAAGGATCGCTCTAAATATGCCAGACGAATTATAATTGTAGATGTGCAGCGGCCGTTTTGGATTTGGCTTCCATATTGGAAAAGCAACTCTATTACGATTGCCAACAACTTGTTTAGACCTCCAAAGGTTCTATTCTAATTCTGTGCGAAGTTCCGTTTTGTTCGATCAACTGAGGATAACCCCACCTGACTGATGCACTTAAAGCTATGTAGTGACAAATGGCATTAAATTCCTTAGCGCCCTTATGGAGATTTCAGTATATACTGCTTGCGTATACCACCAGAAGAACAATCGATGAGAAGTATGAATACTTCACTTCCATAACAAAGTTGTACTAAAGTTCTAATAAATTACCCTCTTCGTCATTTGGCAACGCATTTTCGGTAACCAGGAAAGGGGTCTTCACTTAGTCTATTTTTTCGTTGCTTAGCATAAAACGTTCTCAGAATTTTAAGACTATGGTTTCTAAATGATATTTAATGTACCTAACTACGTCAGAAGGAAGATTGTTTTCAATCTCATACAACAAAGCGCTAAGGGAAGAAAAAGAATCGTATTCTTTTCTGTCTAGGCGACGAGACCAAACATTTAGTTTCTTGATCGTAGCTTCAATCCTGCCTTGAACTGTAAATATGGCAACACTTGTGGCTTTAAGCACGTATTCAGAAAATTTGAAAAGTTGATAATATTCGAACTGTGAGCAAGTATTCAGAGCCAAGTGACGTGGTCCAGACGTCAACTCAATTCAATATTGGAGTACAAATTTATCGCCGAACTTGCAAAGACGGGTCAATACTCTTCCGCGAGATAACTGTCGAATTTTGGAATGTAACAAAACGTCAAATCACATTAAATTCCAGAAAGTACGATCACAGAAAGACGTGCTTATAGATGTGGAACAATATTTGGGAGATGTGCAAACGAATTAAAACATATCTCAGAAAATTTCCCAAATGGGTTTTGTTAAAAATAGACCCCGTTTCTTTGTCGAGAAACACTTGAATACTCTAAAATCACTATAGGTGTTTAGTCACTGGGATCAATTAAAAAAGGAGGAATATGAATATAACACACAAAAGTATGGCGTAATGTCTTCACAGGAATAAACAAACACAAATGGAACAATAGTCTTTGCATAATCCAGTAGATGGGACGTCACATCACGACATGCATAATAGAAATTTCTATTTAGGTCTTTAGGTCGCAACAACATGTTACTAAAATTTATAGCAAGTATCTTATCTGTTTTTCATGCGCTTTCACGAAATGTGTCTGATAATTTCCTTATTACTTCATTTAAAGCAACACTTTTATTGTCGTTATAATATTCAGAATATTTGTGCTTTTATTGGAAACTTTACCAGGTTTAATAAGTCTCAGAGATAATGTTGTATGGATTGCTACAAGATAAATACATGGGTAATTTTCTTCCTTATATTAAATTCATTTGAAGACAATATCATGTGATTAGCTAAACAATTCTTAAAAGCATGAGACTTAGTATACATGCAGTACCTATCTCGTGCTACGGCTGCCATCTTGGAAAATGGGGACCCAAACTCATTTTGCTAACTTTCGCGTTAACAGTGTCTCATCACAAAAAGTTTTAATTCAAGTTTGTTCAGCATAAAATTTAGATTTTTATAATTACTTTTTTGTCATTTAACAAATCCCATTTCCTACAGTAATGCTCTTTTCGAATTTCTAACTGCAACAGGTTCTGATCACAAAACTGAGACCTTTTGTGTTAGACACTGACAAGATGTTAAGAAATTAAATGTCACCAGAGAACATCCTGAGTTCAAAAGCAGGAAACACCAGCTGGAGATTGTGTCAACTCTGCTTCCTGGCTTCATATATTCATGAAATTTACAACGCCAACAGTAAGTTATATCATCGCCTTTAGATAGAAGTCATTGGGGAGTGCCTTATCATCACTCAGGAAATATAATTTTAAAGATTCATTTATACAATTTTGGTATTCTCTCTGCGTAATAGAATGCTGATGACAATTGAGTTGGATAGTAGCTGCAATAGAATAGTTTACAAGTTGGCTAGTAACACATGAAATTGACACGCACTAAAATAACAGAATTTCTGTTCGTATGAAAAGAGTATAAAACTTACATTAGCCATACAATTTATGGTACAGAGTGGTTTCGTCTTAGAAAGAGTACATCTGGTAAGCCTAACTTATCATAAGCAGTTGTTTACATTTGTATCCTCTCAATTGCCGAGGTCAGATTATCTTCTGGTTATTACAATTCAATAGGAACATTGCTACGCATTGACAAATGCTATTATTAGGTTATACTATAGTTTAACGTTGTAGTAATAATTTGCATTTGTGCACAACGCGGAAGTCCTTATAAATGATGTCATATGAATTTGTGAAAATAAATATGTTTAAAATACTCGCAATTTACAGTCAACAACGGATTAAGTGAAAAGTACGGACATTTACTTATTTTTTAAAAAAATATGGTATGAACAAGGACAGAGCCTTTAAATTACAGATTGTCCGCGCAAAATGCGGTCGTATGGTAACCATATTATTATTATCATAATTATTATTAAATGTTTTGTTTCCAATTCTTCTAAAGTTATACGTAGTTCTCTCACCTTATTCAATTCGACCACCGGTTTTAATAATGAAAGCGGGTACGTTCGGAAATATGTTCATCATGCATTCTTACCTCATATTGCGAGATCATAGACAACAGTGCTGTTTGGGTAATTAGTATAAAATCTCTGAAGACATTGAAATTTAAAACAATCATCTGTCTTACATGCCTATTTCTTTAATTTTCATGCCGGCCGCGTTGCCGTGCGGTCTACCGCGCTAGGCCAACGACTCGAAGGTCCAGGGTTCTAGTCCCGGCAGGGGCATGGTTTTGGATTTTAATTTTTAAAGGGCATATCGTGACGAGCCGAAGTCGAAAGTTACTAGACTGGCCCATATAAAAACTAAGTTTTGTATCTTTATTTTTCATGATGAAGAAAATAGATTACAGACAACGAAGTAAGTTATCAAATTTAATTTCACGACCGGGCGCGTGGCAGTCAGCACGCCAGACCTGCACAACTGGAATGCAATTAGAAGAAAAAACAAAAAGTATTGGGTGCGAAAGTATTACCCGAAAATGTGTAATATGGTGCACTCCGTCCCCACACGCCCACCGGAAGGTTAACTGGTTACAGGGTAATCATGGTTGCGGACTAATTCAAAATTTGAAATATTTATGTTTTGCTGAATGGAAATAAATACCTCAATTATTTACATCGTTTATGATTTCGTTGTGCATTTAGAATCGCATTAAAACCGAAATTACCATGTGAAACAGAGATTTACAAAAGTAACTGTGATTTTAAAAAGTTATTTTTGGGTAAACTGTTATAATTATTGTAACAGTTACTTTTGATAAATAATGTTTATTTCTAACTGTTTAGACGAAAAGCCAAAATTATTTATTATCTTGGCTGCATATTCTTCTTTTTACCTTCGTTAAGGAAGGTAACGAGAAAAATTTGCAGATGTTACTTGTTTTTTCCTTTTTCGACAAGAGTATGCGGCAGCCAATATAAGAGGGAAAGAGAGAGAAAAATGAAATGAAAGAAACATTCTTTCGAGTTTGGAATGCATCAATCATAAATTTAACTAGCAATAAACATCTGGATGTTAAATGCAAGTAGTTAAAAATCCTTCTAGCAAATTAGGAAGTGGGATGAAAAATGTGTGTGTTACGTTGTGTGTGTTGGTGCATGTGTGTGTGAGGTTATGTGTGTGCTATACAAGAACCCTAACTTCTTTTATCTCCAGACAAAGGGGTGTGTAAGGCAGGAAACTAAAGATGGCAAAGTGTGTATTATTGTAGTCAGTGATGCCTTAAGGATGGGTCCTATTATTGTAATTTTCACTATTACTAAACTCGGATAATATTTCGAACCTTTTTAAGAGTTTGATTTGGCATTTTACCTTACACCCGCTATCTAAGCGTTTCACTTCGAATTCGGTTGTTTTACCATTTTTCTAGCCGTGTTCGCGGTTCACCGCTGTTTTCTCACGAGATCACTAACTGATTGTTGGTATCTCCTTCTGCTGTTCTGTGCGCACTATAGTCCATTATGTTAGTATGTCTCCGTCTATCTGCTAAAATGTGATCGATCCGGTTCTGTGTTTTGCCAGGGTCTAGGTCAGAACGCCCAACGGTCAGAAACCCCAAAAGTAAAAACGGTCAGAATCCCCACACAACCGCCAAAACACCCAAATGGTCAGAACCCCCAAATCTAAAAGCGGTCAGAACCCCACACAAACGGTTAGAATCCCCAAATGCGAAAAACGGTCGGAACTCCCACACAACTGGTCAGAACGCCCACACAAACGGTCAGAATTCCCACGCACATAAACAGTCAAGGCTTCCACACAAACGGTCAGAAAAAAACTAAATTTGAAGACGGTCAAAAACCGTTTTCGCATTTGGGGATTCTGACCGTTTGTGTGGGGGTTTTGACCGTTTTTACTTTTAAGGGTTTCTGACCGTTGGGGGTTCTGACCCAACCCCTTTTGCCATCCGAAGGTGTACTTATGTATCTACTTACTTATGTATCGAAGATGTCATCTACTTATGTATATTTATATATATCTTTGTACCCTTTACTATTAGATCTTTCGATATTGCGAAGGTGATCATTCTTTTTACATTGTTGTTGCACTTTTCGTGAAGACTTGATTTGTCTATAGCAAGTCCACAACTTTCTTTCCTGCCCACTATTGAGTTGAAATCCCCCAACACAATTTTCGCATAATACTTCGGTAATCGGTCAAACAATTTATCTAGCTCATCGTAAAATGTATGTTGAAGTTATCATCAGCTTCCGCGTTCGGAGTATGGACATTTATTTAAACCGAGTTGCGTCGTGGATTGCGTATCGTAATGTAGTGCCATCTATTGCATATGGATTATTCAAATTTTGTAAAGAAAAAAAATTTTAATACATCTTATTGCATAGTTCATGTCTACTGTTTCATGCGAGAATGAATTCATATCTAAAAAAAAATAGTACATTCCTGCAGGTGTTCTTTAACAAGAAATGTATGTGTAATTGGATATATCGTGCAATTTATTACCTTAAAAGTTGGGAGCAATATCGAAACACAACCGTGTCTGAGAATTACAGCTTTCTAATAACACAATTTCATGACGTAGAAATGAAACATATGGATCGAATTGCATCCATCAATCGTGAAACGTATGTGGTAGAAGACCCTGAATATCATGCACACTCACGTGTCCTACTCATTCCCCTCTCACCAACTCCGCCTCTGATTGGCTTGAGAAAGACATAAATTGATTGAAATTTGATATATCTTGCCTCTCGATTTTCTATTGCCACCAGTCGCTGTAGGTGAGCAACGCACTAATACTGGTATCTTCTATATTTCAATATATTCGATTGAGATAGACAAATAGTCAATAATCGCACCAGAACAATAACACCGAAGTTCCTGCATAAGCCATCAGAGTTCAGAAGCTACAAGAGCCGCACACATCCATTCAAGAGAATTGTCTTCTATCTTGTAGGCCCATCGATATGGTAAGATATTTTTTTGATATTACATTTTTGTTAAAGAACCCACTCTGCTATTAGCATCGCTGGATCATGAATATTACGTATAGTTGTTGTAGGGCCTTCATAACGAAGTGTTATTCCCGTGTAGCAGTTCGGGATCAACTATCCAAAAATTAACCTCGGGTTTGTGTGTTTCATTCCATTAATTCCAGTTTGAAGAGCCCTCTAAATTAAGTCAAATTTCTAATTACAGAGTGAAATATACCTCTTGTTTCACAGGAACAAACATTTTTTGCGAGGATGACAGAGTTGGAGGCGTATTCCGGATAGTTTCCAAAGAAAACCGGCTGTTCTGCAGCAAAAGCCAAAGGAACCCGTTGTCCGTAGTCTTTGCCCCAACTGAAAATCTCAATTTAATTCATTTTGGCACCTATGTTTAGTTTAGTTTGTTATTTTATTTGTTAAAAACGCCTTAGATTCAAATTGCGTACCATTTCAACATTCACCGTGATCAGTTTTGTTAGCAAATTTTAACAAAATTAAACCCCGGGTACAATCTTCTATAGATTCAGGGAATGAATTTGTATACAGAAACCCAATTCGACGTCTCAACTCGGTTCAGATCAAAATTTTCAATATTATTTTCCCCCACCATTATTGTAGATTTGATGATCGCACTAAGGAAGGACTTGTCGGTCGTTTTTTTCAATTCAAATGGTTATTGAAAAATTCAGTTTACTCACAGAGTATAAACGAAAATGATCTGGACATGTGCGTTTTTCCTATCGCAAATTCCGTTGTTCGAACGGAGATCAAAATTCAAATTCCGAAAAGAAACGAACTTTGGTACAACGAAGTATACGCACACGATCAGCTCAAAAGAAGTACAAGAGTAAGTCACACGATAATGTAGCATCTACCGTCAAAATTGCAGAAAAAAAATAATCAAAAAGTAAGTTCGGCAAAACCAGGTGCAAGCAACGTTGAAAATCAAAAAGAACAGATTAATAGTACCTATCAAACAAAACAAAGTTAATTACTACAAGTCCCGGGTTTATAGTGACCATCACAAGAAATTTCTGGCGAAATAATGGCAACCACTCGATTTTTTTCATTTACAACAATTTTGAAATCATATGCAGGATTTGCCTTAAAGTTACGAGTTACCTCAAAAGCTTTTCCGCCCTAAGGTTTTTTTCTAAGTAAGTAGGATTTTTTTTAACTCGGCTGTACATAATATTTTAAGCTCACAAAAATGTACAATTTTTTTAAACATGTCTTCCAAATGTATTAGCAATACTTAAAGACTTGCGTACGTACAATACGACGGACTGAGATTCAAGTCAATTTAGGTCCTTTTTGCGAAAATTTTGTAATGTGAATAACATTTGTTTAATTTCACGAAAAGTCAGTTTTGTTTTCCAATTTCGGTTTAAAAATCATAAGTTTTAGAATCGTTTTTGGCTTCCAAAATTTAAAATTCAATTCAGAGAAACAGATTTTAGATTTTTTAAATCGATACCTTTTAGTATAGAAATGGCATTTACAGATGTGTGCCAGGTACGATTTGTTTTAGGTCCGACAAAATTTAGGATGGGGCATTACATTTTTTGGTTCAATAAATATTCCCTGAAGGATGATTTGCTTATTTTAGTTAGATTAATGCGCACTTATTCAATATTATGTTAGGTTAGAAAGCTCTCCCATATCAATTTTGTTAGTTAAAATAATTATATAGTTAAATAAACAAATATATAAATCTGTACGGATAAACACTTTTGGATAGATTTTACCCAAAGTATTGTGTTTTGTAAGATTGTAGCTAGCCTCACTGCAGTTATATTTTATAATGTTATTAGATTTGATAAAAGTCATAAGTTATTATATACGTAGTAAGTAATGTTTATCGCGGAGCTTGTACAATAAGCATTCTTCTTTCATTTACCATTTTAAACGCAAAACATCGAGGTTTATGGAAATGAAAAACCTTTTCATTGAAAATGTTTCGTTAGTGTTTTCATAACGTATTATATAAAACGTCAAATTCGGTAAACATAGATATTCCACCTTATTTCTGTGTTTTCTAAACCTTCTCTTCACATTGCATTTTTAAGGTAATTTAAATCCCTATATACTTGTTAGTACGTTAAGAACTATAGTAAATCCTAATCGAAGTTTCAAACATCAGCGTGTGCGCCAAATCTTCTTTTCAAATCTATAGTAAGTTTTATCAAACAGATAAATTTCACTAATTTAGATTTCCAGAAGATTTGAAAAGTCTTCTATTTTTTTCTCCATTTTTCGCACTGAATTCCTTAGGTTGTAGATGCAAGTATTCTTACATTTCTTAAGGCATTAGCGCCATCTATTAACCGTAGAGTTCAAATTTTAATTTTCTTATCCATGAAAAATTCATAAATTTCATTTGATATTTACAATAGTTAACTTTTCTTTTCACATTCTGTATTCATAAATTGGTGTTCTAAATTTGGAAGCCCGAAACTTAGTTTTGTCAGTAAAAATTAGAGTCTATGCACTTCAAACCCACTTTTAATTTAGCTGAGCTACTTTTTCTCGACCCTTCTCAGCCTTTATCTTCCAAATATTCAGTGTGACATCTTCTAGCGTCAAGCTGGTAAATATTTCAATTTTGTTTAATTCTTTACCTATATATATATACGTATATATGCATGAAAGTTCCTGTATACATTATCCAAAATTCGTTTCAGTCCCACGTAATCTTCAACAAGCAGTCTATCAGGATAGGAAATTTCAACTATCAGACGAGCAGTTCCAAGATAACGTGAGAACTCTACAAATGCCGTTCTGGACAGTCGAACACATGCAGACTTATGTCTGGCAAACTTATCGTCTGGATTTTTATTTTGTTACTTTGAAAGTTTCCTGTAGATTTATGCTTTTGAGACGATTTCTCACGAGGTAGATCTTACACGGACTTATTTATACAGAGTACAACTTTTTTTTTTTCAAAATTATTATTGAATTTAGGTTTAAATTTATTCTTTGTGTAAAAATAAAGCTTGTCTCATATTTCATTGTAATCTGCAACATGACGTACATGAATGACGAAGGTCTACATTAAATTCACTTTTGCTTCACTTTGCACTTCCATATTTACATATATTTATTCTATGAACTACACTTCCTACACACATTGGTTTCTAATAGTTAAGTACTGTTTTTAAAAAAAGGCCTATTTTTATTTATATAGTATTCCATGCATGAGGATAGACATTTATAATGTAATTGACCCCAAAATAATTTAATTTCATTTCCCCATTAAAACAAATGTAATATATAACAGAATAGCTTACAAACATTCTTGCAATCATCAAACAAGTTAGAATGCAAACAGAAATGCTAACGCTGAAGTAAATAATCTCTCTCTCTCTCTCTTTGTCTTTTATACACACACACACACGAGCGCTCTGTGTTGTGTTTAACACCAGTACGTGTTATCAAGCCTGGTGGTTTCTCTTTCAATCAAAGTTCATTTTGCAGTCAAATAGCTTCTCCCACAGTCTCCAAGTATATTGTCTGTTTGCTGTTGAACACAAGTCATTGTACACACAGATCCAATAAAAGAAAGCGATATCACACTATCGCGTTTCCATCACACATTTTATTTTGAATTCTGAATCAATAAGTTGATTTAACCGACATATGTTATCGTTTACTATTTGTCCATCAAATACTTTCTTTCCTTAATTTTCCCTATAATTCTTTAATAACAGTCTACATTCGGTAAATGACCCTGTCTTCAGTTTGTTGACAAGTTTCTACGACGTTTTTTTCGTGTGAGCAATCCGTTAGTTTTGTCCCTGCGTCAGTGTATAAATGCTACCGATCTTTCCTTTTTTTTTCTAGTTAATTTGTGTCATTATTTTCTACTATTTTATCCATCCATCTTTCCCTACTTTCTCTTAGGTCTATTGCCTTTGTAACATGAGTGTCACACAGGTTCGAGCACGACTCGTCACCGATTGTCTAATATTTCTCTTTTTTTAAAAAAAATAAAATAAATACACACATAGAATTGTCAATATACACGAAAAAAATAACATAGCGCGATGATATCACGCCATTATTATTGCATATTTCCCTTTCCCCGTATACATTGTGTTATTGTAGTGTTCTATCGCATGGTATAGTACCAGTCTTTTGACATAGAAATATAAGTCTTCATCTAGATTGAGTTATTGTATCCCTACTCTATGACGTTTTACAGGCTAGACACTAGAGACATGATGCTAGTTCTAGGCCCAGTTTCCTTATGTTAGTGACATCGGCATAATTAATACAGACCAGTTTCACTTTACTTTAGTTAACACCGTAAGTTTAGTATTCGCTCTGCCTTTCTCACCCCCGCCTTACACCTACTAGTATTTTGAATAATAAGGAAAGTGACTGTTCTGTTCGATTACAAGAACATTCCATCTAGCTCAAATAATATTCCTGTAATTCTGTCCTCACTTAATGTCCCATAAATAGCAATTATGCGTTAGATTTCCAGTCTTTCGTTGTATGCACCAAGAAGGATGTTCGACATAGATTTTTGTACATAGATTTTCCCATATGTCTTCCGTTACAAACAGTACGTTATTGTGTTTTAGTAGTGTCAGGTCTTATTTTCTGTAACTTGTAGATTTTTTTATCTTAGTATCGTAGTTCTTGGATTTTGTCCATTAGATTTTTAGTTATTTCTTAGTATTAGTAATTAGCATATGATGTATGACGCAATAATTCATGATCTATAATTGGCAGATGGGAAAATGAAGAAATATTAAGACAACAACCCAATTTTACCTTCAGTTTAAAGTATTTTTAACCATCTTAAAAAAAAGAGAGATAACTTTGCAAATTAAGAATTGAACTGTTTCAATCCGATTTTATTTCTTTCAGTCAATCCAAAATCTCATTTTTGAATTTTATCTCGCTATCAGATTTCATAGTAGTTTCATAGTTTTTGTATAAGTTACGTCTGTATATAGTAGCTTTAGAATTTCCACTGTAATGAAGTAATTACATTAGTTTCTGTTTTGAATTGCACCACCCCAAGTAGTTAACTTGTGCTCACTTTTAAGCTATTATGCTAAATTTTAGTAACTACCCTTTTAAATATTTAACAATTTATCTCTCTGTCCACTCTCAATCCTTTCCATCCTTTTAATAACAACAAAGCAGCAGCAGCAGCAGTAGAGTCTAATTGCATCTTCCAGTTAATATCACGGAGCTGCACCACTTGAAGTACCAATCCTGCTTTCGCCTAGTGTTTGCTGACTTTCGCCATAACATTTGTCTACCACCATCTAGTAGTAGTAGACAGTCTCCAAGATTATCTACTGTAGTACCCACCTGATTGCTGACAATCAACTAGCAACAACTTTTCTACACCAGTGCATTTCAACCAACAACATGGAACTTCCCAGGTATTTTACGTAATAGTTTGAAGTACTATAAGCAATAATTTTCGCGACAAATCCAATCCAAATTCAACAGTTAACGAATCAATCATTTCAGACAAAATTTGGCACCTACCTTTATTCAGTACTAGCTGTATTGACCACTCGCTACGTTTTCTCCAAAA
>JAGDQP010058434.1:592-12557 GCA_022664845.1 Lepisma saccharinum
TAAATACGATCCAATTCTTCGCCTACTATACCATATATTTGTAATTTATTTATTAATATAGAACGGGAAAGCGAATCAAATGCTTTACTGAGATCTAGCAACAAGTTAGTCGTGACTTTCTTGGAATAAAAATTGGCAAGGATCACTCTCACAATTTTTTCAACTGCAGAAACGGTGCTTTAAAACCTGTCTAAAACCAAACTGGGAATCGTCAATACATCAGTTTTGTTCTAAATAATAGGTTAATTGAGATCATATTACCTGTTCAAAAATTTTACAAATAAAATGTACCAATGCTATCGGTCGGTAATTCTTCGGAATTCTCGCTTTCAGACACATTTTGGGAAAGAAAAGGGAATACAATGTGACCATTCACCAACCATTCATTGATTTTAGGTAAGTTTGTGATTGAATGTGATAAGATACGAATTACCCTGATAGGACCTGAAATCCCGGAAAACTTGTTCAACTAGTGAAGATGTATTGGAGTCCCAATAAGCAGAGTACGGATAGGTTATAATATGTCATATAGTTTAGAGATTCGCCGATGTACCCAACAGCCGGACAAATTCCCTGTAGTGCAGTTTTTTCAATTGGAAACAGTTGTTCGATGTCCACAATATAATTCTAGATAATATTATATTGCTTTGAAATATCAATTGCACGTTATTGACCTTACTAATCAACAATCCATTTACCTTTGCAATTTTTACACTGCACTGCTTTATAAGCACTTCCCCAAATATTTTTAATGCGTGGTCAGAGACTCAGGATATAAATCGACATTTCTGCTTTATAATTGAAGGGAGGATCAATGATTCCGCGCTACTACAATACAAAAATTTAAAAAAAACTCTGCGCCGCCCCCTAAACTGACTAAATTATTTAATGTAATTTTAGACTATTTTATCACGAAATTACTTACCACGCTGGTCACGTTTTTACTCTTTTATACCTGAGTCAATTTATATCTGCTCCTTTATATTATGTCTGTGACCAAATGACTTACCAGACTGGTCATATTTGTGCTTTTATGTCAGAGTGAATTTTAAAATGTTTTCGAAGAGTTCTTTTCTGAACAAATGACTTACCACACTGGCCACATGTGTGCTCACTTATACCTGAGTGAATTTGTAAATGTCTTTCTAAATCACCTTTCCGACCAAACGACTTACCACACCTGTCAAACATATGCTCTATCATACCAGAATGAATTTTTAAATGTCTTCGCAGACATGTTTTCTGACCAAATGACTTACCACACTGGTCGCAATTGTACTGTTTCATACCAGAATGAATTTTCAGATGCTTGTTTAGATTTTGTTTGTAACCAAACGACTTGCTACAATGGTAACATGTGTGTTCGTCCATACCAGAGTGAATTTTAAAATGTCTTTGTAGAGTGCTTTTCTGTGCAAATGACTTACCACACTGGTCACATGTGTGCTCTCTTATACCTGAGTGAATTTGTAAATGTCTTTGTAAATATTTTTTCTGACCAAATGACTTACCACAGTCGCCACATGTGTACTCACTTATATCTGAGTGAATTTGTAAATGTTTTTCTAAATCACCTTTCTGACCAAACGACTTACCACACTTGTCACACATATACTCTCTCATACCAAAGTGTATTTTTAAATGTCTTTCTAGAGATCTGTTTTGAACAAATGACATATCACACTGGCCGCAGTTGTACTGTTTCAAACCAGAATGAATTTCCAGATGCTCCTTTAGATTATGTTTGTAAACAAACGACTTGCTACAATGCTCACATTTATACTCTACCATAACAGAGTGAATTGTTAAATGTCTTTGCAGAGATGTTTTCTGAGCAAATGACTTACCACACTGGTCACATGTGTGCTCTCTTGTTCCTGAGTGAATTTGTAAGTGCCTTTCTAAATAAATTTTCTGACCAAATGACTTACCACACTGGTCACATTTATACTCTTTTATACCAGAATGAATTTTCAAATGTGCTTCTAGATGGTGTTTGCGTCCAAATGACTTACCACACTCGTCACATCTGTGCTCTTTAAAACCCAAGTGATTCACTAGATACGTTTTCTGCCGAAATGACTTACCACACTGGTCACATTTGAACTGTTTTTTAACTGAGTGAGTTTTCAAATGCTCACTATTGTTTTCATTTGAACGACCGATCAATTTAATTTTTTTTGAAATAGTTGACGGTTTCCGGACCATTGCAGAAGTTCCTCCTTTTGTGTAATTCAATGCAGGAGGAATGCCAATGCACAGTTCACTTAATGATGTTTGACATTCCAGATAGCTAGCTTCGTGAATGATTCGATGGCGTGTTAAATTTTCATCGCATCTGTCATTGTTCCTAGGGTATCCAAAAAGAAAAAGTCGAATCGTTATATAAATCTGTCAGATATTTTGTATTCTTTTCATCAATAGGAAAAAAAACTACTTGTGTATAACTTTTTAAAGTGAATATAAGAACGCACAAATGACATTTGGCAGGGATCACCTACATATCGTACTAAACCTACTAGCAAGTATAATAAAATAGGAATAAACTACATGCCGTGAACTACTAAAGAATTATGTTACATCAAAACCAATATATAAACACTATTTTCTAATCTCAAAGACACCACAGAAACCACCTAAACTTTTTAATGATTTTCCCCAACGTCAAACATTCTTTTAAATCTTGATAGATATTTAAGCAGTATATCATAATTTTGTAATGTTAATATATATTTAAATCCGAGACATGACTTCAAGCGATTAAGACATATATTAGTGAATAATTCTGTAAGATGTTTTCCGTCTGTATTTGCATGTGTTTGCTTCTAACTCTTCCCATTCTTTTCTAATTATTTCCACATTGCAATTCTTTGTAGTTTTCGCAAGAACAAGGAAAACATAATTTTCATATGGAATTCTTCAGATCTTGTAAAAAAATAAACTGACGTAAAGAAATGTAACAGAAATATAATTTTGGCTAGCAAGTATGAAACACAACTGTGCTTGTATGTACCAACTATCTACGCCTGGGGAAATACATGGATAATTTCGATGAGGCTATTCATTTTCTATTCCTAAAAGTTGAACAAAGGGGAAAGCACGCTCACTTTTTCCGCTCTAAGACATGTTCATTTACTGCAGCTTCCTATAAAGCGAAGTAGTCAGACTAAATATTTAAATTACGCCATTACTATCTATGCATGTAGAAGGACCGATATAACAGTAACAGCTTTGAAGTTTTGTAGTACATCACTTACAGTATATATTAGACTCGCTCATGAGGAACTCAATATGAAGTAAACGCGCGTAGAATATCAGTAGGTTTCGCGCTAATTTCTAATTCGAATGGCGAATGCATATTCTCGTATCATAATTATTTGGAATGACATTATACGAAATAAGTGGGCTTAAACAAGTCGAAAAAACAAATACATAATAATTTAGTGTATTGATCCACTTTAACTCATGACTGTCTCTGGATCAGGATTTCGAAAAACGGTAGGACATACTACGAATTTTAAACACGAGTTAATTTTATGAGGTTTGACGATTTCGTCTCAGGTTTGAACGTCAAAGTGAAGATAATGTCTGAAAGATATTGAAATTGTTAGGATTGAAGTTCTAAGAACCATCTCAGATATAAATTCAGTGATTAAAATACTAAAATAGAAAAAGATCTAATCCATTCACATAAAATAATGAACACAAAATATTTTCTATATGTTGCAATAAACGTACAAGTATTGTGGCAATGTCTGTTGTGAATTCTAAATAACATATCATGCTAATTTGAGCCATAAATTAAGTATACACGAAGAAATCCTTACAGACAAACAACCTGGATTTACTAATAACTAACGTATTTATTTCTGACTGTGAAGCAGTTTATTGTTTCGCCACTAGATGTCTCTGATATCAATAGTGAAAATTCTGATAAAATCATGCTTATCATTTGTTCGAGTTGCCAATAATATCTAAAAGGAAATTATGCAAAATCGGCAGAATTTTAGTTCGCCAGAATCTCCCAGAAAAGTTTAGGAAACTTCACCGAAACCAGAGGGAAATGCTTAGCTATTTATGACTACAGATTACTTCTCTGCGGTGTAATTTAACACAACACTAACTATTTACTAGTGATCAAGGTCAATGTCATAATTAGCGGAAGGAAAAATAAGTAGTATCGTACCTGTTTGTGCAGACATCAGGATAACAATCTTGTGAAGGAATGAATGGGCTTCCAGAATATTTGTTTTCTTCTTTCAATGAACCTACATCAAGTGAATTCTTGTAATTACTTGATGGAACGGAAATGGATGCGAAACTGTTTTCCAAATCATTTTTCACTACACCAATACTTAAAGGATCAGGATGTGAAACACTTATATCATGAAAATGTATGTTCTCACTTTGTTCTACAGACGTAAATTTGCAGTCCAAAATGTTACAATCCACTTTGGAAGACTCACTCAATTTTCTTGAATGGCTAAACAAAGTATTCAAATCTTCTATCCAACAAATACCTTCTTTTATATTACTCTTCAGGTCTCCTTCATTCGACTCCATTATTCTGGAATCTGGATCAATCTGAAATATTAGTTGCTTTGACAAATTATCTGTTTCAGCTGTATCCTCAATAGTGCATCATAGCAATGCTTTATTTTAGTATCAATAGTAGACATATTTAAAAGCAATACTTTTTGAATGACATAGTCTTTTATTTCGAAATATCTAAAATAAGAAAACAATTAATAAATCTAGAAAAGTTTTCATTAACAAACAACGAAATTTAGGATAAAATATGTATACAATAAACACGGAATACGCTAAACATGCAAATGCTTTATTCCCAATTACGAATTAAATTTATTTTACCTACTCTACGTTCCATTGGCTATTGAGCCAAACATACTGCTTATACCACTCCTTTCCTAAACATGTAGTTTTTTTGTGCACATAGCGACAGCTGGCAATTGATAAATAGCAAAGTCAAGTTGATTTTATTCATCCGATAAATAGAAATCGAGTTGTTCAGCTCTGGAGAATATAGAGCGGAAGGTCCAACAACGAAAAGCCCGTACACGTAGTTTGTCTATAAAATCACAGATAGTATATCATGGGTTAGAACGACAACGACTTAGAAAAAACTATATTTCTTTTGTTATACGCCATGCATATCACCTTTAACAGTCACATTATTTAGTTGCCTGAATGCTGATATATCTAGATAGGCTAGTTAGATAGAATTTCCGAAAGGAAAAAATGCACAACAAAAAGCAGAAGGGAACAGTTCTGTATTTCTCATGCTAATTAAAAAAGTTTTCATTGCCATTTTGAGGCAGCTAGCATTATTTGATTAATAAATAGTTAAAATGTTAGTTTTAGGGAAAATATACAATTAGAGTAATACATTCTGAATTTGAATTTGCAGAAAATAAACTGTGATCTACAAAAGTCTTTAAATCAATTCCAATCTGCAGTCAATGCCATATAATTGCATTACGATGGAACAATCAAATGCAACGAAGACTTGTTGTTTCTTAATCATATTGATAATCGTAAAGTGAAAATATATGAAAGGTTGGAGAAATAAAAGGAATTAGTCCATTTTTTTATAATCTGCAGGAGAGTATTTTAAAGCATATGAAACCCGGAAACTCTCTTACGGATAACGTAATCTTTTTTTGTTGAAACCATTGGAAAATGTTCATAAAACAATATGTATTAAAACATTAACAAGCGGATTAGTCACGTGGTCTGATATCCTTTATTCAGCACACTGGAACAACAAAAATACTCTTGTGTAAAGGATTCCATTGTAAAATATTTCTTGCCTTGCAAAATTAAGATAATTATTTTATTTTCCTTTTGACACATGTTGCTGGTTATGTTCTCGTTATGTTCTTATATACTTCACTTGAATACAATAAAAGAAATTTAATAATAACAATGTCTGACAGTCTGTTTGTCCATAGTGTTATTTAATGTTTGAGGTTTTGGAAATGGACTTGTGCGTCCGTCCCACAAAATTGCTGTTGTTATCCTGGTGTACTGGAGGTTTTTATTTTCCTCCAAAGAGTGAATTTAAAGGTTGTATTCATCACAAACTGAGCAAGTATCAACACGGGGTTAACGGAAACTTATGCTAAATTTTGTTATGTATTTATCATCCTGTATTTATCGTATGATACGATTACATTTTCATTCTTTTCCTTAAACATTCTGATCATCTTTTTCATCTTGAGATTCTGGGGTAGGTAAACTCGTTTGGAATCTTTCAACCCAGAGAGTGATTATACCGTAAACGAAAAGATTTGATGTGATTGCGAATGAGGTCTAACAAATTCTCCTGCATTTTCCAAGGTCGGTTGTTGTGCATTTCTTGCTGATTTTTTGGACTAACGCCAGTTTACTTCGAACCATTTACAAGGCGTTCCACTCTTTTTATTCCATGCATGGCCATAAATGCTTTCTTGCAAACATCAAGCTCACTAACAACTTCGTTATCATCTTCAATTCCACGTACTCAGTATTTAAATGTTACTTCATTAACTCTTGATTCTCCTTCTGGTTTCGCTATTGCGACGCCAAGCTACAAGAAGAACATATATTAAGCAACACAAATATGAACCCTGTTCGTCCTCCTTGTCAATCATAGCATTAAAATTTTGAAATATTTCGTTTTTAGTATTGGTTGCAATACACTTCAAAACACTTCATTCGACAATTACAGTATGCACCTTGGACATGTGTTATTAAGTTCATTTTCTTTCGCACGTCTGAGATCCTACCAGTAGCCTTTCTCTTCTTACTTTGCTTATTTTGAATATTCATGGCAAAAGCGCCGTATTCTTCCATAATTAAGAGCACAACAGTAAACAATTACAACGTTGCGCACTTTTAGACGACACTGCTCGATGCTCAACTAGGGCAAGACGAAGGAAAATAACATTGCACAAGCGTACAGGTTGCAACATGTTGGAACGTGCAAACATATTAATTTTCAAACTATAACCAAGACGCGCGGACTGATCTCTTTGTTTCCCCTTGAATGCCCTTATAGTGGACTGGCCCCATTCTTTCAACATTTCAGTTGGACTGATCTGCTTTATTCCGATTTGATAATTTCTGTATCTTTCATTTTCTTATGGACTGAACCTCGTTATTTTGAATCTGATATATGTGTTACAAAGCTTATGTTGTAGTGCTTCATATGGCATTAAAAACAAAAATAATAATGTGCATTAAACAAAAAATAAAACACACACACAGGAAAACGATGTTGCAAATTACAACCAAACATTATGTTAACGAGGGTTAAAGGGCAATATAGAACCCTAGCTTTGGATCTGACATCTAGATAGTAACTTTATCATGGGTATTGGAGGTTAGGTGCTGACCCTCAAATAGGAAAAAAATAGCGAAAATTTAAATGATTAAATGTACCGTATATGTTCGGGCAACGCATTCCAGGCCTTTGTCGCGGATACTGAGAAGGTCCCATGAACGTGTTTGTGCTTGTCACGTGGCTAGTGTTTAAAAACAAGTGGAGAAATTGACCACCGAAAAAAAAAGTTTTTTGTTAATTATTCGTGTGACCTTGGAAAATACCATTGTTTTTTACCATTACGGGGTCCCTGACAACATTTTGTGATCAATGAATTAGTTAAAATGTTAGTTGATGTTCAAAACATATATTTAGAAAAAAATCCGCAATGGGACTACGTCTAACAAAATTTCGAAGCATTATGTAAGTTTTCTCGGTCTGAGCGGACATAACTTTTCCTTTGAGTACAAGAATGCTAATGAGATATATTACATTCCAAATAACAAAAGCATTAGGTGTGTTAAGTATCGAATATTGAAGATGAAAAAAAAAAGATTTCGTCAATAAAACCATGGATGGACGAAAATAAACATTTTTCGTCCGTTTTTTGTTCAGGCCTTAAAACTCTAGTAAAATGTATATTTCAAAGTATATTTAATATTAGTTATATTATTTACGTTTGTTATATCTGTACGTTAAAAACTGCAAAAACTTTCAAATACATTAGAAATGCAATATATCCCTTTATCACATTTGTAAATGAGATAAAAGTTCTGTTCGCTTTTGCCCTTACGCATCTTTGGCTCAGACAGAGAAAACTTACATAATGCTTCAAAACTTTGCAGAGGCAGTCCCAATGCGGATTTTTTTAAATATATGTTTTGGACATGAACTAACTTTTAAAATAATTATTCCCTAACATTTTAACTAATACTATTGCCTAACATTCAACCTGTATAGTGTGAAAATAAGACCGGATTTAACATTACACAGCTTTAAACTGAAATAACTCACTCTTCCAATAACTCATCGACTTGGAACTTTGAACAATGAGCCAACGTATTATGGACGTCTAATATTTTCATAGCCAATGCCGACCATTTACCAACCGCGAACCCTATGTATTTGACACGGCACATATTTCAATTAACCATTGCTCTAGTTCACCGCAGTTATTTTGCGGTTGGTCAGACCATGTGTGCTGCTAGGGATTCGCCCTCGCTTCTCTCTTTCAAGAGAGCCAATATAAAGACACTTCCGGTACGGCGCATGATCAGTTGCGCTCCTTCGTGGCTAGAGCCGCCCATATTATTATTATTAGAACTAGCTGCACGGCTTCGCAAACATATTGGAAACACATCCGGTGTATCGCGTATCTTGAACAATAAGTAACAGTGTAGGTACTCAACCTGGGAGCTGCAGGTTTGGTCTTTTGGTCAAAGCGTCAGGAAACTGATCCAAAGGTCCCGGGTTCGAACCCCGGCGTAAACTTTTGCATATTTTTTTAAAAGAAAATTAAAGTTTTTCTTCTTTTTTATGTAAAAACAAAAAGGAAAATTTAATAAAAGTTGTGATTTCTGAAAGTTGTAATCAAAGTTGGGAGGAAGCTGGGCGGCGTTAGACGCGGGAGGCGCAGCCCCTGGTTAGCGTTGGGCATAAAAAAGTACTGTTTACTTTCTGCGCCGTGCCGGAGGTGCTTCCAAGTGGGCTCCTGAAATTGCCAATATGGCTGCCAAGCCATGCAGGTGGATCTGAAAGAAAAATCTTGCATGCCGCCCAGCTCCCTGCGGACGCATTTTGTTTCCCTTGAACACCTCGTTTCGGTCAGTGTGCATCCTGCACCTATTTCTTCTGATACATCCTACAGCTTTCAGTAGCCTCTATTTGGAAGATTAAATCGTTACTTTTTAAATTACAGAAAATAAAATGACTTTTTTTTTAAGTAAAATAACCACGCTAAGGTTCGATCCCGGCACCTTCTCGATACATTAACCAGCAGACTTTGATGGGAGTTGCAGAGGAAGCGTTTGTCTGTTGCATATAGTTCACGCTTTACGCCTGCGCGAGAGCGTGCCGGACGTCGTTTCTACGTATGTTCTTAGTGCAGGGCGAATGTTTCTGTCAAGGAAAAAAAAAAAACTTCTAGAAAAAATGATTCTGAAAAATCTTTCCGTGCGAAAAGCAGACGACTGCCTTCTTTTCTGTTTGCGCCTTGCATTCTTGTGAGTAAAATAGCGGTTCCGTTTGGCAGCCGGTATTAATAAAAATAATAACGAGCTTTATTGACATGAAGAACTAAATTATGATACTATTAGCATAAGTAGCAGAGTTTAAATAGCTGCTATGTTTTTATTTCGGATAGTGTACAAGGGTATTAGATTTTCTTGGAATTATTTTATCGCCAACCACTTTGTTATCACTAGTCCTGTGCAGGATAAAAGTAAATATACGTTTAAAGAAGAAACATATACGTTCTGAAAAAAGAAGTAAGCTTTTTTTGAACAGATGGTCGTATGTTAATTTTCCAAGCACATTTTATACGTTCGTACACTTCAATGTATACTTAATATAAATGTCTGAAAAAACATATCAACATGTTACAATAATTTAACAAAAGAACTATTTTTTCTAGATGGAAGCTTTTCCTTGTACATTATTTACTTCTGTAGAAAAGAAAAATATGTGCACATTTCCCTCCTGCGTTATTGATACACTGGTGCATCCAATATGAATGGAACTGAACTGGTAGCGGTAATTTTGAAATCAAACACAGACATGTTTTTAAGAAGAAGCTGTTGAAATGTAAAACTCAACTAACAATATTTTTATTTCCCATCTTCCTGGGTTTTCCCAAAATAAGCCTCATCCGTAATGATCAGCATTGTTTACAATATGCAAGGTTACTTCGTTGGTAACTAAAATCACATAGAACAGTACTTCTCGACTTTTTCTACTTCGGGAACATAAAGCCAACATGCCAGAGAAGCAAAGTCATAAAGCTTGTGTTGGAAGTAGTGTTTTAAGGGCCGATAAAAACGGATTAAAGAAAAAAAGGAAAAAATTGTTTTTCTTGCTTAAGGCCAAAAAAACCGGGTTTCATTCACGACAACAATTGGTTCTGTAAGTCAAAATGTTATGTAAACATGTCATGTACAAAGTTAAATACATTTCAATATGAAGTAATTAATATGTTAGGCCGAATATTGCATATATGTATATGCATATTGCGTCTATGTTTGTATGTAGAAAATGCCTTGTTCGTATGTTGAACACCATATTTGGTCCTTATGTGTTTAATAAAAAAAAATGATACATATTTTCACCATAAAGTGATAACATTGTGGAACTGAACCGTCATCAAATATCGAAAGTTATAAGTCGATTCCACAGAAACACGGGCATATTCCCCTTCATTTAGTGGCTGAAGGAGCCTTTAGATCTGACCTGGAAGGAACCTAGAATTCGGTGGTGTAGTGCATTTCCGAATGTGTACTATATTTTTTTAAAGAGGTATAAAAAAGTGGAACTGTTGTATATTCTAATATGTTCTGATTTATAAGCTAGTAATATGTTTATAATCCGTAACAGTAAATAACTTTTAGGAATTTCTTTAAGAATTAAAAGGCTTCACAAAATGTTGTCCATATCCGTGTTTACTATTGGCTTCTTATATTCTTTGTTTTTTCATCAGCTGCCCTCTATACTTAGAAGTATAATGTCAAATTAATAATTTATTCACTTGATCAAAATATGAAAAATTATTTGACAGTTCTTTTGGACACTTTTTCTCTTTCGAATGTTGTCCTGTATTACCTGTGTAATGTAGCAGTCTCTTCAAGAGACAGTTGCTGTTAGTAATTCTATAAAGGTAATTAAATCAAGTTAAGCATTAAATGCGGACTGGAGATCTGATAAAAGAAAGTCAGTCCTATGAAAGGTATATCACCCAAACCCACAGGTTTTTATAATTTCCATTTCACACTTCCGACATATTCTGCATATTAATCAAACGGAAACAAACGTTTCGGTTTGGCTCCCATACTTATAATGGAACATATTTAGAAACATGTATGATCTCAGCTAAGACCAACATAGAGCATTAGAACCAATTATACTTTATCATAATACCTCGTTCGTCTTGAAGTTTCATTTTCCGTAAGTCATTGAAATATTTTGCGAATTTATTTCATCATTTAAATAGTCGAATTGAGTTCTAGGTTCATTTTTAGATTATCATGTCCCCATCGTACAAACGAGTTAATATTTTAAGTTGTTTGTTCAAAATAAATTATATATAGCATCAATTTTGAATTCATTAATTAATATAATATTTTGATTCTGCAAGTGTAAAAAATTATTAGAATATTGTGTTTCAGAATGAGAAGTGAGAACTATATTACACCAATATGATAAGCTTTCTGTAAATATTTTGATTTTGTACTAGAACTAATCTACAGGGTGGTAAGGTTACGGACCGACAAACTTCGGGAGGTGATAGTACAGTGAAAAATAAAGAAAAAAGTCCCAGACAATGGGGGGGAAATTCCGAGGCGTTACGGAGCTACAGCCTGCCGAAAGCGTGGGAAAATGAACTTCAGAACGGATTATTGCGAAGACGAAAAATCGGAGAGTAGGCGGTTG
>JAGDQP010058435.1:0-12557 GCA_022664845.1 Lepisma saccharinum
CCCATGTTGACATCTTGTATGGGCAGTTCCAGAGAAAAGATATCGATGTAGTAAGTGCCCAGAAGAATGTCTCGAGAAAATCAGAAATGAAGAAATTGATGTGGGTCCTTCTGTTTCAACAGATACACCTAAAAGAAGGAAGACTGACAACAGTGAACTTAAAAGGGAAGCAAAGGAAGTGTGTGACGCCATTATAAGTCATGCTAAACGCCGATTTCATTTTACCGGTCATCTTGTAGCCGGGTCTTTATTTTGTAATGAAAAATTTGCAGAGTACAGGAATCAATTTCCAGAAAAAATCTTAGAAAGTGTTTGTGACTTTTATCCATTCGTCAACGCAAAACAACTCCGTTTCGAACTTACTACAATTTACAGCACTAAAGAGTTTTCGTCAATGCCTGGGCCAGTCAGTTTGTTGGAATTTTTCCAGTGCAATTACATTGAGAAAACATTTTCTGAAACATCCAAACTTCTGAAAGTTCTCCTCATTATTCCAATGACTTCCTCGGAGGCAGAGAGATGCTTCTCTACCCTGAAAAGAATCAAGACCTTCCTTCGTAATACCATGACACAAGAGAGACTGTCTGCGTTAGCTATGTTGTCCATTGAGAGAGACTTGGTGAGCAACATTCCTGATTTCAATCAGTTAGTGATTGACAAGTTTGCAGCTCGAAAAGAACGGAGGATGGACTTCCTTTATAAATAAGGTATGGAATGACTTTGTAATTAAATTGTTTATTTTAATTAGTGTATGAACCGTAGCAAAATATTTGTGCCCTTGCTTTTCTGATGTTCTCGCTCATGTCTTAGAATTATCTTCTATTTATCCATCGTTTAACAACGTAGGTGTAAAAGTTATATTAGAATTGAGCAGTCATTGTTTGTTTCTGAGTTAAATAGCAAATAATATTTAAATAGTACATGTGTAAAGAAAACAGAAATAAAAATAGGAGAAGAATGTACTATCCTGCATGTATCTTCGAAATATTTAAGTAACACTAAAGCCCCCTCCCCACCCCATTCCCTGAATAGTTGCAACCGCTGCTTCTCGAGACCACCAGCCGCTACTGGGAATTAGTGCTTCAAAGAAACAAATTGCTAATACATGAATTGCTTTAAGCAAACCACTTAAAATTATTAACATTTCATAATTGACTCTATTAATTAACAAAAATATCTTATTACATGCACCTTCATTTTTTAACAGTGCTCTTTAAGAAGTTTAAAAGGACGTGTCCTGTTGCCCACTCCCCTCAGAGGTAATTAATTGATATCGCACCATCTCATGATGATAATTTTTCACCATTATCATCATTACACAGATCGCTTCCGTCTATATCTGCGTGAGCAATCCGTCGTTGCTCTAAGAAATTAAGCAGTGAGGTTAGTTAGTTAAAGCAACGAGAGAAAACCATCATTGGCCTAGACACCGTCTTTAAGTAATTATAAGATTATTGTATACATGGTGTAACAAGCCATCGGGGAAAACTTCCGATGTGGTCCTGATATTGATACAAGGACAAATTGTTAATGAACGGATTGGAAATTCCGTCGCCTCTCAGAGATACAGGGTGCCGAAAGCGGTGGTAAACATGATTGTGTGGGGATTGGACGTCATAGTTTTAAAACCACGAACACTAGAGCTGAGGCGGGATATTACCGACAGAGACTTAAGTAAACCTGCGCGAACCAACAATCCATATTCCGAAGTTCGGCAAAGGAAGTAGGGAATTACCAGAAATTCTCTGAACCAAAGAGAATAAGCGTGAATGGGTCAAAATGAACGTGGATGTCTGTGCAACAGAAAACCATAATTCGTTTGCGCCGAGGCAATATCTCAAGCAGATTCCATACGCTGAACGATTTTGTTAAAAGGAAAGTTGCATAACAATCAGGAGTAAGAATTGCCTACTTTAATCGAAAGTTTTGTTTATTTGTTATCAAAGAGATTGAATATCATTGCCCGTTTGGATGCCGGTGATGACGTATGCCATATTTACTCACACGGAAAGTCGTTTAGCTCCTGCTCATTGCAACCTTCCGTCAAAAAACTTGTGGGAATTTCTTTGTTCCTGAGGGAAATCTCTTGCACAACTACGCTATATTCCATTTGTGTTCGCGCAGGCTTGATGTCTTTGACGGTAGCATCCAGCCACATATCTAGTGCTCGTGTTTTAAAACTATTATACCCTAAAATTTATTTTACGACGCTTTCGGCATCTTGTATCTCTGAAACCCTGCTGAATTTTCACTTTTTCTCTTGTTTCAATATTTGGACTTACCCCCGAAGTTACCCCCGAGGTCTTGTTACACTCTGTACAGTTACTATGATACAATAAGGTTAAAAATGGTACTTATATGATTGGAAATACAAACAGGAATAGGAAGACTTGATTTCGACCAAGCCATTTCGCCAAGAAACGAAAGAGAGATGCAGAGAAGTGATGAGCTGTTGCCAACTTACAGCTAGGTTATATCGTGACCAGGTCATGAAAGCGGAAAAATCACTAAAGTGACAGGAAAAGAGGTGAACGGAATGAAGATAGGAAAGTAATCGGGAGTTAGTAAAATGCTTTGAGGAGTAAAGAGGTTAAAGAAACAGCGGATTTGTAATAATAATTAATATGTAATTTATCAAACGGAAGGAATAAGAGAAAGGATGAAGCAAGCATCGGAAATAATGAAATATTGGAATGCATGAAAGTGACATACAGGAGGCCATGTTCAGCATTGGCTGAGAGGATACCTGTGTATGCATCTGCTACCATCCCTTTCTAACTGTGGCAAGTGAATTAGGATAGAGAATTTTCAAGTTACTGACACGAAAAGTTCCGCCAAATGTGCGACCGTGATGTGAAATTTGTTCCGTTATGAGATAAAGTAGTTGAGATTCGGAGGAGTAAGGATGCGTATTGATGAGGATGGTTAGATGTTCTGGATTTCTGCAACGTATAAAGAGGAACATAGACATTGAGCCAATTCTGGCTTCGCATTCGGAAGACTCTTGAGTTCGAAAGCAGCGGCCGACCGTCGTGATACAGTCACAGTAAGGAACATAGGAAAATGCCGAAATGGTTCCTTCAACTTAGGCCATAGCTACATCCTTTCCCTGCCTTATCTCATCCTGAGACATAGATGTCCCGCGAATAAATCCCATACGCTAATTCAATTCATTGAGGGAAAATATCAGATATATCTAAATTCTTGCTCTGATGGTGTTATTTGACAGACGTCTTTGAGTGATCTGATTCTTCTGTTGCTCTTGAAAAATAGTTTCAACATTTTTAATGTTACAATACTTTAGTAGATTCTAACTGAAATGTGGTTCTTTGTTCTTAGCAATAAGATGTGCCACTCTGTAGGAAGCTTCATTCAGTGAGTGTTGTGTAGATACGAAATCCAACTTGGGTGACATATCAGTTGCATTGAATCGAGCTCTGTACTGTTTAAGAGACTCTAATATTTTTTGTTAGTCACTAATTAAAACACGAATACAAAAGGCAAATGTAAAGGTTTTTTAAAAAATATTCAGCTAGAGATGTCGTTTCAACTACTTTGTCAATTGGATACACAAAGATTCCACTTCATTTGGATATTTTGTATTGCAGTCGTTCGCTGAGTACAAAACATTATTAACACCATATACTCTCTTAAAGACAGCAGCATAAATTCTGTTCCTGAGAGCTAGAAGCGCGTAAGTCCAATTTTGGTGATAATGTGATAAATGCAATTCTGTACAGCATCGAAAAAGGCCTCAAGTAATGTTTGTTCAATTCTTGTTATAAACGTATTAACAGTGTTAGTAGGCAAGTCTGTTATTTAGTTTGTCCATTTCGTTTCTATATGAAAGGAAGTATATTTTTTCTATTTTCTGGAAAACGAGGATTTGTGACTTACGCGATTCTAGGTCCCTGGTACAGAATTATCTAGCACTAGCATTAAATAATCACGAATATTTGTCAAAAGTATAGATCCTCCGAAAGAAATTTGTTTCAGGCACAAATCATGAAATATTTCTGGCTTGTTGTCTCGAAATGTTTTAATGAGAGATCGGAATATTAGTATTCTGTAAGTCAAATTCTCGAAAATTCCAATTTTCTGCTCTTTTTTGTTATATTTTACTAGTATTTATGTGCTGTGACCTATCTTAGATGATAAATAGGTAGAACTTTCCTTGAGGTTTACAGTGTTAGCAACATTTAAATGACCTCAAACATGGTGTGATAGATGTGTTATTTTTTATTATCCTGATGTTTATATATGTAAGTAGGTCATGAGAGATTAACATTGTGCAATTTTGTACATTTGGAAAAAATAACCTGTGCAGTATGAACCTCTAAAGTTCAGGGTCACGGACCTCTTAAGTTGTGAAAATATAAACAAGGCCTACTTCAGAATTCTATAGCTTTGTAAAGCTGCATTATCGCAGGTTTGTGTTTACATATAGTGATAGTACTACAGTATATTAGCTGATGATGACTATTCAAAAATTCTACTTGCTTTCCATTATTGAGTGGCAACAAGGAAAGAACTAAAACCCCTTTTTGTATGCTTTAACGTATATTTTCTCAATTAAGCATCAACAGGGCAACGTTCTCGTGAAATTTTAAGTTTATGCTGAATCTAAACGATGTGAGTTGAAAAAAATGTGGGTTCTCAATGCTGTTATGGGTGAAAGTTAGTTGAAATTTAAAGATGTCCGAAATTTGCGATTTTTATTGGCTATTATCTCGAATCAGCATCACCGTGGGGAAGATCTGGTTGTACCTTATTGTAGCTGGAGATGTCTAAAAACGTTAGGAAAAGAGAAAACGATGGGGTCTTCTTTATTTCCCAAGGACAAAGCATTCTTAACATGTTGTATTTCACTGCTTTGGGGCCAGTTCATCTTAAACCTTTCAGTGTGGTTGCTCGGCTCCTTCTTAAATTTATATCCAAAAGTCTCGCTCCTATCCGCTCTATCCATTTTCTCTCCTACGATGTGAAAACGCTTTTGCGAAACGTAACCGCTTTTCTTTTGAATGATAAATTTCCTGTACACCGAAACCGAAGAGATTACAATGCTTATTGCTCAGGATATCGTTCGTATTTTAGCGTTTCTTATCGAGGTGGAAATAAAATTAAAAAAAGCAAGTGAACATACAACACTTTAATTCTTCAGTCGACTTCCCAATCGAAGAGGAACGTAAATGCTTATTTTACCTTGCATGAAAGTGATAGCAACCAACGCATCATGCGTCTGTCATTTGGTTCAACATAATCGAAGTTGTCTCCTGTGGATTGTTGCAGCAATTGAGTCTCGCTCTTACCTTCCGATTTTAAATCTTTTTAAAAATATTAACGTCGAGGTAACATTTCTGCTGATAATTAGTTATTTTTCTCTGTCAAATATTTGCACGACATTTCTCTAGTTTTAAAGCAGCGACAGTGAAACGTCTGATTCTGATACTGCAACTAGTTTAGTGTTAGAAAGCAATGAGACATCATAAATAATAATGAAACAGCTTTAATGCCTTGTTGTAGCTAAATAAACTTTGAAAGTCCTGATTTCAGTCAGAATAATGCTTGCAGCCCTGTTCACATCACGTCCATACTTTTGACGAAACCTTCCTTGTCAGTATCCTGAGAATTCTTAATCCTACATCAGAGCAGAAATCCTACATGAGAACCCTAGATCCTACAGCATGTATGTATCTATTCTCTCCGCCGATCACGAACCTGCCCTAAACTACACGTAACTTCCCTCGCAGCACACCTTTTTCCTTTTTCTTCTTTCCTGAGTAATATTTCTTTAAATTTCCTTCATTTATCCATTCATTTACTCAATCTGCCTCTTTTCTCAGTCCCTTTCCCTATTGTTATTATATTTCCCTCTGTTTGCTTATAAACGTATCTCGCTCAGGAAGTCTCTTAACAGTCACTGTTACCAGCTGCATTACCGTCACACGTCTGCTTTTTTTCTAACCACTCCCATAATTTCCCTGCCTTCTTGACCTGGTAATTCTGTTACCAAGTGCATAGTGACCATTACTTTCAATATTTTTCTATTCTTTGCCGTAACCACGCCTTTGGCGAAAGTTGGCTTCTTTTAATTTTTGTCTGATTTTTTTTTGTGCACTTGAATACGTACGCAACCTTCGTTTTACCGTGTGTTATCATATATGTAAGTAAGAGAAATTATTAATGAGTCTTGATTATACGGTAACTAACTTTTGTTTATCATTGGACTGAAAGGAATGTAAGAGAAAAATAAAATTGATTAATGAAGAGTCCATTATTTCGTAGTGTGGAGAGATCAGAAGTGGGAAAAGTAGCTGTTAAATTCAACCTTTTCTTCTTTTAAGATGTTCCCACTCCCAAATGGAGATCAACCAAATACAAATCGACTTATCTTCTTGGTCTCCAAAAATGGATAAAATTTAATGACAAAATTATTGATGAAAAGCAAAAAATAAACTGGAAATGTTTTAAACGTGCACATGCATGATAAGCTAGTGGAAAAGTTTTTGTGAAATAGGGAAACTCCTTCAACTATCCATAAACGCTTACTTTGGACTAAATTTATAAGCACACAGTTTTACTTTGCGTTTTATTTATGGCCTTGAGGCATCCAGAATAAGCTCGAGATTGGACGTGGAGATGACGATGAAATGTATTAGGCCAGGGCATAGTATAGGTACCATCCCGACCTTTGTATGACCAGGGAAAAACATGGAAAACCTCATAATGGGCTCCCGTTGAGCTCGTTCCCAGAACCATGCGATTGCTAAGCCAGTGTTCTACAAACTGATGGACGGCCGATTGCTCAGACGAAAATAATCTGCAAAACATTTTCTTATAACATTTAATTGTAAGACAATTACTATGAATTTTTCTCTGCTTCAAACTGAATTTTATTTGGAATTTATATTACATAGTTTTTACTGAGTAATTTTATTTCAGCTGAATAATTTTTTTTAATTATTTATCCTTCTCTCTTTTTTTTAATTATTTAATTATTTACTAATCGAGTCAGGCGTAACAGCTACGCTTCCAATATGACCCCAACACTTAATTCTAATCAAATTCAACTGCCAGTCTAGTAGTTCCAAAGTCATCTGGTAGCGACTCATCTGTCTGTCACAGAATGACAGTTGAATTCGAGTAAAATGAAACTTGGGAATAAATTTTGAAATGTAGTTATTGTGCCTTACCCGATTCGGAACAAAGTGCAATTTATAAATCATCGTAAACGGACGAATAAGCTTAGATAAAGTAACTAAAATTAAAACGAACAACGTCATATCAGGACGAAACAAAATTCAGCTTGAAACAATAATTTAGATCGAACTGAAACTTTGTCATTAAGACAAGCATCCATAGAAATTTACTTATAATGAAGTGTTACTGCGTAAAACAGTGTAATATTGTTGTGTACGTGAGAAGTTAATTCAATGAAATGTATATTCTTCATTGGTTGAAGTGGTCCACAAAAACTGTTTCAATAAACCTAATTCGTATTTATCTGCGTAAAATATCACAAAGTCTCCTTATTCATCTAAAGCTTTTGTTCTTTGTTGTTAAATTTCTTGCATTCCTAGAAATTAGAGATAACTTCAATTAAATTTAGGTCAATTCCTTTGCAAAAGGATACATTTTAGAAGAGACATGGTGTGTTTAGCGGTTAACTTTACGTGATCTAATCTTCTCAAATTCTGAGTTATTGAATTTTCCTTGTCTAACATTTCTTGACGGGTTGGAGTCTAACGTAAGGGTTGGAGTTACCGATCTCCCACCAAGCGACTCAACATGTGACCGATAGGAAAATTCCGGCAAGATATGGTGACTGCGTGAAATATTCCGGTAGAGGGATCTGCAAAGGTTGGGGAAAGATAACAACGAACAAAAATATCTTGGTGAAGGGAAGAATCATTATCATTACCACCCTGAGGCTGAAGATGAATGGCATAGGAAATGCTTAGAGATTGACAGAGGACGACATCTTGAATATATGACTTCACGACGAGGTCGTAGGGCTGACAACTATTCATTGCTAAAGCATGTCAGGAAATTGTAACATGTGGTCCATGGATTCTAATGGGGTAAAATATTCCGGAAGTAATGTTTCAAATACTAGTCTGTTCTAAAATTTACCTAAATTTATCACCCTAAAATTTAAACTGTCCAGTTATTGGCACTCGTAAATTTTTCTTATAAAGTTTGAAAATAGTTTGGCGGAACCTCTGGACACGTTCCTAATGGTTTCTTTACTGACGTTTGCACTCGATTTGTTGTTGCTCGTAGTTAAGCTTATAATTTCAAGAAGTCTTCGTTAAGCGACAAATTTAACCTATCAATAGGACTTAATCAAATAAGCTAAGGACTGGACTTTCATTTGTCTCTAGTTATTTATTGCTATAATGCAATTAATATTGAATTTTACTTCTTAAACAACTACAAGGATATTTAGAACCCCTTGGCACGAATCATTATGTAAATTGTGCAAACTAGTCATTGTGGGAAAGGAAGAAGTCCAAAATTGGAATTAGAATTTTATGTATGACCTTTAAGCATCTAAGGCTCAGGCCATGATAGCGGAGAGAAAAGGTGTCGACTAGGGCCTATGTTGGAATAAGGACAAAATGTATCTTATAGAATAACACCGACGGGAATAATGCCGATCGGGGTAACACCCAGTTGAAATCAAGCGATCGGAACGAAACCGAAAGCAATAAGTCCGCCTGGAAAAAAATCAAATGAAAAGCCTCACTGGAACAAAGCCGAAAGGAATGGGATCAATGGGAATAATATCGAAAGGAAATGTTCCGATCGGAATAGCACCGAACGGAATAAATTACACTGGAATAATATCGAAATGAAATGCAACGATCGGAGTTAAATCGATTGGAATAAAGCTGAAGAGCGTTGATTAGGTCACGGAATAGCACCGAAAGGAATAACGTCGAAAACCTAGCAGTCCGAATAGTACTGAAAGTCGTTGGATGGATTGCTTGAGAAGAACGATTGTTCATTTGGTAGAGTAATTTACTGCTATCATAAGATTATTCTTTAGAGTTATTTCAGTGTTGTAATATCGTATTCTGGTGCAAATTTGTTTCCGCTTTATTCCAATAATGAATAGAATATCATCGCAAGTCACGGGTTGGATTAAAGCCAAAACACACTTCATGGAACTACTGTGAGACGGAGATGAAAACTATGTTCAATTGCTGGCGTGGGATGCGTATACAAATTGTAATTGGAAGAAACCGGTGCAAAACAATTATTTTCAAATTAATCCCAGTACGAACTAGAATAATTACAAATATAAAGCAAAGTTCCATTTCTTGAAAGTTGTGACGCGAATGTGTTCCCGCAGAAGGTTTTACTGCAATTTCCGTTTTTTTTTCAATGTAACGCTTTCAAAGATATTCTTTCCAGTGTTATTTCAGTTGTCGAAGCTATTAAATGCGGTACCGTTCCGCTGTCCCCTCTAGTTCGTGCAACAACAACGAAACAAATAACTTCGAAACAAGAAGTGTTTGCTCCAGTGGAGTCATGCTAATGAAATTACACCATAAAACAACCCCTTCTTGTTTCTATCTTTTTCAATATATATATATTTTTTTAGGGAAATGGGGCTTAGCTAATTGCGCGATAACAAAAGTTATATTAGCCTTGAACACTTCCTTGTTGTCCGGCAATTTAGTAGATTTTTTTCCATTGATGGTAAATTGTTTTTTTTTCGATACTTTAATTAACTGTCACGGGTAGTTAATTAATGTATTGACTTATTCTCTTAATGAATGGTGTTGAGCTGGAATTAACTAATTGTGTAGCTTAAGTTATATTTACATGTGCTTTTGTGATTCTTGGAATATTTAATGGAAATATTGTGTGTGAACATGGAAATTATATGAATAATGATAGGGGAAAATAGTGTAATAAATCCTATGGATTCGGCCCGGGCTTAAATTTACTTGGTTGCCATTCATTAATCTGCATTTTCAACGTCCATGCTGCATGTAAGTGCACCCTGTGTTTTCTCGGTGCTTTTTTTAACTTTGCGCGAAATCATTTTGCTGCCTCGAAAGTCATGCTGAGGATACACTTTGCATATCTTTTCCTTTACTTTTGTGATCATTAATTGATGGCCGGTGTAACCTTCTGCTACTCTGTACTACTTAATGTCCATTATATTTGTGTGTCTTCGTCTACCTACTAATACGTAATCGCTCTGGTTGAGAGTTTTGCCGTCCGGAGATATCCATGTGTATTTGTGTATGTCTTTGTGTTCAAAGTACATACTCTTTACCGGTAGGTTTCCTACAATGACGAGAGTTATCAGTCTTTCTCCATTGTTGTTGATCTTTTCGTGAAGGCTGTATTTGCTTATAGTAGGTCTGTATTTTCCCTCCCTCCCTACATTAGCATTGAAATCACCTAACACAATTTTTAATTATACTTCGGTAATCGGTCAAACAGCCTTTCTAGCTCATCGTAGAATATATCTTTGTCGTTCCCATCAGCCTCATTGGTCGAAGCGTATACATTTATTAAAAACGTGTACCATCGAGTATGTATCGTAACGTACGATAGTATTTCGTTTACGAACTCTAGAGCGTGAACCGCCGGAAGGATGTTGTTTTTAAAGGAGAATCCTGTTCCAAAATTGTGTGGTTGAGTTATCCCGTAATAGAAAGTGTATTTTTCTTTTCGAATACTATCTTAACCCTCTCATTGGACTTCCTGTATCGCAAATGGGTCTAGCTCATACCTTTCAGTCTCCAATACCGACACCTGAAAAGCGCCAGTTTTTATAATATTCGTACGTTCCAATTCAAAGATTTTTCTCAATCCTGTTGTTGAAGCCTTTTAGAGCAGTCCCCAACCGGAGATCCGAATGACAGACTAGTATTTTAAACATTCCGGAATATTTTACCCCATTAGAATCCATGGACCACATGTTACAGTTTCCTGACATGTTACAGTTTAGCAATGAAGAGTTGTCAGCCCTACGACCTCGCCATGAAGTCATATATTCAAGATGTCGTCCTCTGTCAATCTCTAAGCATTTCCTATGAAATTCATCTTCAGCCTCAGGGTGGTAATGATGATGATTCTTCCTTTCACCAAGATATTTTTGTTCTTTGTTATCTTTCCCCAACCGTTGCAGATCCCTCTACTAAGTGCAAGGCAGCAGTACTGGTTTTGGTCCGGAATATTTCACGCAGTCACCATATCTTGCCGGAATTTTCCTATCGGTCACATGTTGAGTCGCTTGGTGGGAGATCGGACGTTAGACTCCAACCTGTCAAGGAATGTTAGACAAGGAAAATTCAATAACTCATAATTCGAGATCAGATCACGTAGAGTTAACAGCTAAACACATCGTGTCTCTTCTAAAATGTATCTTTTTGCAAAGGAGAATATTTCTAATTTCTAGGAATGCAAGAAATTTAACAACAAAGAACAAAAGCTTTAGATGAATAAGGAGACTTTGTGATATTTCACGCAGACAAATACGAATTAGGTTTATTGAAACGGTTTTTGTGAAGTAACGGAACCACTTCAGCCAATGAAGAATATACATTTCATTGAATTAACTTCTCACGTACACAACAATATTACACTGTTTTACGCAGTAACACTTCATTATAAGTAAATTTCTATGGATACTTGTCTTATTGACAAAGTTTCAGTTCGATCTAAATTATTGTTTCAAGCTGAATTTTGTTTCGAACTGATATGGCGTTGTTCGTTTTAATTTGAGTTACTTTATCTATTGTCCGTTTACGATGATTTATAAATTGCGCTTTGTTCCGAATCGGGTAAGGCACAATAACTACATTTCAAAATTTATTCCCAAGTTTCATTTAAATCATATTCAACTGTCATTCTGTGACAGACAGATGACTTTGGAACTACTAGACTGACAGTTGAATTTGATTAGAATTGTGTCGGGGTCATATTGGAAGCGTAGATGCTACGCCTGACTCGATAAGTAACAAAGGATAAATAATTAAAAAAATATTCAGCTTAAATAAAATTACTGTTAAAAATATGTAATATTAATTCCAAATAAAATTCAGTTTGAAGCAGAGAAAAATTCATAGTAATTGTCTTACAATTAAATGTTATAAGAAAATGTTTTGCGGATTATTTTCGTGTGAGCAATCGGCCGTCCATCAGTTTGTAGAACGTTGGCTTAGCAATCGCATGGTTCTGGGAACGAGCTCAACGGGAGCCCATTATGAGGTTTTCCATGTTTTTCCCTGGTCATACAAAGGTCGGGATGGTACCTATACTATGCCCTTGCCTAATACGTTTCATCGTCATCTCCCCGCCCAATCTCGAGCTTATTCTGGATGCCTCAAGGCCATAAATAAAACGCAAAGTAAAACTGTGTGCTTATAAACATAGTCCAAGGTATGCGTTTATGGATAGCTGAAGTAGTTTCCCTATTTCACAAAAAACATTTCCACAAGCTCATCATGTATTTGCACGTTTAAAACATTTCCAGTTTATTTTTTTTTTGCTTTTCATCAATAATTTTGTTATTAAATTTTATCCATTTT
>JAGDQP010058437.1:0-12557 GCA_022664845.1 Lepisma saccharinum
CAACAGTTAACAAAATATTACGAAACAATCAATGAACCATTCTTCATGATATTCGAACACCTTGTTACCTTGCAGGGCTGTACAAAAGAGAAAAAAATAAGAGATTCTTCCAATGTGTCTCCAGGATATTGCTTTGGACCTCATATTTCAATTACAATCATTAAACCAATTGGCTAAAATAACATATGACGAACTAAAGGATAAACTAGTTAGTATAAGTCGTCCTAGACTTCCTCAGTATAAGGCCGAAATGGAAATTAATCTGGTACAGCAAAATCCAGAAGAATCCATGGATTTTCCGAAAATTAAGAGCCATTCGGTACAACCTTCCAAAGTGTACGTAGGAGGCCAAAGTCCATTACTTATCACTAGGACTACAACGAAATTTTCTCCAGAAAATTGCCTTAGAGACATCCGAAACCGTTCAGGAACTTCAAACAAAATTGCAAGCACTAGAAAAGCCTCAGGATTTAATGAGGAAAAGAGATTATGTAGAAAAAGCGCAGGCTTTCCAACTTTTGGAAGTGTTGAAAACCCAAAGCCAAAATAAACATAATCCATATAGACCTCAAACCTTACCTCAAAATCCAAGTTATAGTTTACAAAATCTTTACCTTCAAAATTTACCATACTAAAATATGAACCATCAAAGTAATAGACGATCACTAAATTACAATATATATTCTCAAAATCCTAACCAACAAGGTTTCAATACGCAAACGTTACCTTCCTGGACTACACAAGAACTCATCATTGACCTTTCTAAAGGGGAGCCTGAACTCCCCGGATATGAACCTATGTGTTAAACCTTTCAGCAAAATCCAAACTACCAAATGAAAGTGCATCAGCCCAACCAAACCATACCTCAACCTCCAATTCTTTCATTCTATAGTTCACAAACAAGGGCACATGGCCAAGTCCCTATCAAAGATGTCATTGATCCCTCAGCCTACCAAAATGAGCAACTAAAACTTAATCAACTACAACTTACTCAATATGTTCATCCTCAGTCCATCTTGGGGAATATTACAAATAAATTAGTAGAATTATCGGGACCACAGGCGAGGGTTTCTTAAACCCTATATTTTGTATAACAATGAAATACAGTATGAAGATGGTATTTTCTTTTGAATTTCCAGTGGGAGACAGTAACGTCCAGTTAAACGAAAAGGTAAGAAAGAGTAAATGAAATAAAATATTCATCTCGTTGAAGAAGAGAAGGAATATCTTATTCATTTAATTGATATGTAGTAGGAAAGCTCTAAATAACCCCAAGCTTTAAAAAATCTATGTTTTCAGCAACACAGCAAAGAACACTACTGGAACGATAATATCCAGAAATGAAATAAAGGAATCAGGTTGCCTTCACTTCATTGAATAATATGTGAAGCCGCTAAATCTGCTGCTCTGGTTGTTGTCTTTCATGCAGTCTTGCCAACGTTAAAAGTGGTGGTCATTTACATGACAATATAACATAAAAATATAAACTTTTTATATGTATTCATCCATTGAGACAGCACACGTGGATTTTGCATGAAATTCAAATATAAATTTTCTTACGAAATTTCTCTGAACTTCAAATATTACTTCAGTCTCCCAGTTGACTAAAATATGTTGACAATACTAATAGTTATACAACTAAGTAATAATTCGGCTTAGTTAAAATTCTAAATCACTTCTAAATTCAATAGTAAAAATTACCTTGAGGAAAATTATTATTCGATTAATCCAAATTAAGATGTCAATTAACAGCCAGAATTTCATTTTTCGAATAACATCCCTCCCCTTTTTCTAGTCCCTTATGACAACAAAACAAATGAAGGATCAATAACTCCTTTAACCTCTAACTATAATTATATTGATAAACAAAGTTGTTAAAGTATTTTTTTGTGATGTGTTATGTTAAGCTTCTCTTGCGTATCAAATTATTTTCCTGCAAAATTTTATGTCCGACAAATTCTAGTTTTAGATCATCAAAATATCGATGTTAGAGCTGTCAAAAATATCGATCTACTTAAATCGGTATAGGTATTTTCAAATACTGAAAATACGGTATTAATCATACCGAAATATAAATATACCAAAATTCGGAAATATCGATACACCGAAAATATCGAAAGACTGATATACCGAAAATACCGATTCACCGATATACCGAAATATCAAAATATCGAATATAATGATATACCGATATACTAAAATGAGACGACGTTGCTCAGGCGGAAGCGTATCTGACTACGAATTGGCAACTCGTGTTCAAATCCCCGCTTAGGGACTTTTCTCGCAGTTTCCATGCCTGACGCTCTAAGGTGCAGTCAATCTCCTATCAAATTGAGTTCCAGAGTGTCCTTGGTATCCTATTCCTAGGAAGTTAAGGCTGTCCATCTTGGGACTGAACATTCCATTTCACTTCGTACCGTAGGTCGAGGATATGAGGAGCACTACCTCCACATCCCTTATGCACCGTTCACAGCGCGTGGGTAATGCACAGGCACCAGGATATATACCCTAGCCCCCATAATAGACCACACAGTACACGATAGGGTACGATGCTCTTTTCCAACCCCCCATAGCAGAGATTACAACAGTTTCTATACCACACAGTACACCAGTGCACAATACTAGTGATTCCAACTATGAAAGGGTAAGAAGCTCTTTTTAAGCCCCTATTTACCATAGCAGAGATTACACAGGAATATATGCTATTTAACCTAGCACAGCACCCATTTCCGCCCACACCCAGAGAGTACAACAGTTTCTATACTTAACCCACATAGCTCGTAAACGACGAAACATGTTGAAATTCTGTTTTCCCATTTGGTATGAGGGCATCGGATAGTATATGTAAAAAAACTTGTGACCTCGAAGTCAAAGGTCAAATATTTAACCGTGTATGTCTCGTAAACGGCGAGACATATTGAGATTCTGTTTCCACATTTGGTATGAGGGCATCGAATAGTAAATGCTAACCTCGAGGTCAGAGGTCAAATATTTAACCATGTGTAATGGGGACACATATTGAAATTCTGTTTTCACAGTGTTATGTATTTTGGTGTGCTAATGTCATTTCTGAAGTTAATTTGCTAACTTCGCCCTGCGTGGTCGTAGGATTATGAAACTTATAAATGTATTTTATTTTAGTCACGGGTATGTTAAATATGAAAACAGCATGTTTCTACCTGTTGCCGTTTACGAGATATGATGATTCGAATTTTTCGAATTTTACTCTTTTGGCGAAAAACCTACGAATACCTCAATTTATGTTATTTTTTCACGGTAATACAGAATCTGAAAACAACTTATTTCTACCTATTCTGCATCTAAAATGTAAAAATTTAACCGCCATATCTCGGAAGCAATAAACTCGCAGTTTATATGTTATTCCTGTCGGTGATAAAGATCGTGGTATTTACTTCTCTCTATCTATTGTCGCTTCCAAGATAAGGTAGCTTGAATTTACCGAATTTTGAGATTATAAACGCAGAATTGAGAATTTCGCCGATTATATGTTATTTGGATAGATGATGCCGTATGTGAAATTTTCTTCTCTCTAACACCTACCGTTTCCAAAATACAGCGGGTAAAATGTTGCTTTTTCGGTCCCAGAACTATGAAACACGCAAATTATATGTTATTCGGGTCGGTGTCGCTTCCATGATATAGGAGTTCAAATTAAGAACCTTGTGGGGTCGGTGATGTTTGCTTATTTACCCAATATAGCAGAGATTCTACCTTAGTCTACACTCGTCTCTAGCCAAAATTACAAAGCCTTCAATGCGCCTATTATTCCGTAGCTGTCACCAGGCTGCAGGAAAGCGAAGTAATTGTAAAAATTACTATATTCACATGATTTGCAGAACTCATGTAAGCAATTACACACAAGAAATAATATTTTTTTGTTGTTGTTTAACGACAAGTACACGTTCGGTACAGCCTCTCAGCACTATTTTATAGATTATACAGAAAATTACAGACACAGTAGTGTTGAAGGAGGTATTAAATAGTAAATTCCACGCTTTTTCCACAGATTGTACTTTAGTGACCAGCCCTTATAACTCTGTGGTTATGGATGTAATATATCTTTTCTTTTCAAAAATTGTGGTTCCCATAATTATTCATTTGCTGTGAGTATGCGTTCAATGTACAGCAGGTAGTCCTGCTCCCAATAACGGGCGAATATTGAATTCGGAGAATATTGCTTGCACTGACATTGCACTACCAAGATATGGCGTTCAAAATTTGCCTTTTTGGTCCCACAACTATGAAAGTCTCAAATTATGTTATTCGGGTTGATGATGCCGAATTATAAATTTTGCTTCTCTCTTCCTCAAGATATGGGGGTTCAAATTGAGAAAATCACAGTATTCAGGGTTGGTGAAATTTGTTTCACGTTTTCTCAACGTAGCAGCAATTCCACCTTAGTCTACACTCGTCTCGCGCCAAATTGCACAAAACCTTGAATGCGTTTATTATCTCGTAGCTGTCACTAGGTTGCAGGAAAGCGGGGTAATTGTAATAATTACTATATTCACAAGACCCCGCAGGACTCAAGAAAATATTTGTTTGTTCTTTGACGACAAGTACACGTTCGGTAGAGCCTCCCAGCGTAATTTTATACATTATACAGAAAATTATAAGCCAACGTTGTGTTGGTGGAGGTATTAAATGTGAAGCTCGCAAATTATATGGTATTAGGGTTGGTGATGCAGAACTTCTTTCGCTTCCAAGATATGGTGGTTTGAATTAAGAAATTCTAAAATGGAGTTGGTGTTGCTTGCTTCACTTTTTCCCAACATAACAGAAATTAGACAGGGCTTTCACCTTAGTCTACACTCGTAACTATCACCGGAACTGCAGCACATAGTGACCAGCAAAATTATTTGGACCCTGTAGTGTTTGTACAAAATATGGGTTACAGCCACCAAAAACAGAATAATGTTACCTATGGATGGCGTGTGAGATGTTTTGCAGATGCATTTCTGTGACTTGGTAAATAAAATATACAAATACTGTTTTAAGTAGAATTTGCCCTAATATAAGATATTTGTTTCTTTGAATTGCTAAATAAAACATGCGAAACGTGTGTAAGACGTCTTTCGACCAATGGTCTGAGGATAGTTAGTGCCTTTGCCTTTAGAGTACCACGTTCGAGGGACAGATTTAGCATCAAATTCAGGTAGAAATAGTCTTTCAACTGTAAAGTATCATAGAAAGAATTAATTGGGGAATTTATAGGGTAAAAAAGTTACAAATGTGAATACATCGCCTCGTAAACGAAAAGTTTTCGCGGAAGATTGTTTATGTAAAAACACCAAAAGGCCTAATTAAGAGCTCGTATTTTTAACGTGTTATTGAAATTCGAAACTAGTCGAATAATGCCATATTGGACAGAGATTTCTCGGGAATGTACTTGCACAAGTGTATATTAAATTGAGGATTAAGTTAATTCATTAAAAATGTCTGCATTTCACGCTTTGTGATTACATGGAATCAATATTTAAGTACTTGTCGCATGTATTATAAGTAGAGAAGGACGAATTTACATACTCCCGAAATTTTTGTCGAAAACTGACCTTTGAAATATCTTCTAGAATCTGAATTGTAATTCTGTACAGAAGTTTCGGTAGAAAGACAAGCATTGTTTGAAATACTATGAATAAACGAAGGCTAGAAAGGAAAAGATAAACACTCAAAATGTGGTCTATAGTAACGCTTGATGTCTCAATTGAAATGTATGCGCCCGCAAAATTTCATTTATACGATATGTCTTTTTTTCCTAAGATGAAATATTCATGAATAAAACGCTTTCGTATTATTTGTTCATGTATAGATAGAGATTTAAAGGAAGGTATTTATACGTGAAACTGCTTGTCGGTTAATGACATTACCTGGTTTTTATTGACAAAGTTATGCATATCCAAAACCAGCCTGCTCACTAGTATGAATAGAATACGAACTGTTCGAGGAGTTGAACTACAAAGGGCATATCTGAATTAGCCATGACATGTCGGGGGTCTCCTCTCACAACACGATCACATTGGTTGACGAAGCCAATAAATTGCAAAGGGAACTAAATTGCGACTTAGTCTGCTGCTACTGAACGAGGGATTAATGGCTTTATGTGAGTGTACTTTTGCAAAGGTGGCCGTCGAGTGTGTGCTGGCATGGATACCTTGTTTTATTATAATTTGTGGTGAGTGTTGTTATAATATCCCCTTTGACTCTAACCATATAAAGGATGTACGTATAAAAATACACCAGCAAATGCGATTTTATTTATTGTACTATTATCCTAGTATATTTATTGTACTGTAGGATCACGCTAATAGCAAGTAGAGCACTCATTTTCATTCTCTATTTGACTTTTATTCTTTACAAAAACATTGCATAGAGGACGGACAAGAACAAATACGATTTCGGTTTTAAATCCCGTATATTACCCATATTGTAAGGTCACACTAATAGCAAGTAGAGGGCACATTTTCATTCTCAATTTCACTTTTATTCTTTACCAAATGCAATGCACCGAGGACACACATAAGCAAATTCGATCTCGGTTTCGAATCCCGTATTAGAACTATATAAAACAACCATTTTGCAGTTCCGTCGGCTTCTACACGAGCTCTTAATAATGGTCGGTTTGAAGTGTGCCTAAACAGAATCGCTACAAGTAGAGCCTACGTGGGGCTTTTTAAAAGCCCTTGTCGTTGTAAGTGACATGCATTTGTAGAATAAATTAAAAAGAGATGCATTGACATTCTTTTCAAAGGAAGAGCATGGTAGTGGTAGTGTGCCTGGTGCAACGTCCTTCTCAAAGAGACTATAATGTATGTGATGTCCATTAACTAGCACTTTTTAAAGTTTTTAAAAGCAAATATTATTATTAGAAAGATTTGTTTAAAACTGTTACATTTTTAGCAGCAATGTTTTTGGGAATTTTGTCTTCAAAGATACAATAGGTTTTCTTACCTTGCGTTACTTTTGAAATATGTGTGCGGGTGAATAGTGCATGTAGCGACAAGAGCCGAAGGCAATATTAATACTTTGCGTTCTTGTTTCTTTCTTTTCTAGAATTTTTTTGAATCATTTTCTTGCTTAATCTACACTCACCACAATTTATACTAAAACAAGGTGTTCATGCCAGCACACATTCGATGGCCAAGTTTGCAAAAGTTCACTCACATACAGCCATTGTTCTCTTGTTCGCTAGCAGCAGACTAAGTCGCAATTTAGTTCTCTTTGCAATTTAGTGGCTTCGTCATCCAATAATTACCTAGTTTGATCGTGTCTGTGTTTTTGTGAGAGGGGACCCGCAACATGTCATGGCTAACTCAAATATGCATCTGCAATTCATCTCCTCAAACAGTTCGTATTCTGTTCATACTAGTGAGCAAGCTGGTTTTGGAAATGCGTAATAAGAATTAGGTAATGTCATTAACCGACAAACAGTTTCCCGTGTAGTTGCAGAATATTAATACCTTCCTTTATATCTCAATCTATATATGCACATATACTACGAAAGCGTTTTAGTCACGAATATTTAACCTTAGGAAAGAGAGACATGATGTATAAATGAAATTACGGGGGAGCAAAACAGTTCAATTGAGACAACAAGCGTTACTATAGACCACATTTTGTCAGTTTATCTTTTCCTTTCTAGCTCTCGTTTCATTCATAGTATTTCAAACAATGCTTGTCTTTCTGCCGAAACTTATATACAGAATTACAATTCTGAAGGTAGAAAGTATTTCAAAAGTAAGTTTTCGACTTCCATGTCGGGAGTATGTAAATTGGTGATTTTCTCCTTCAAATACATGCTACAAGTACTTAAATATTGATTCCATGAAATACAGACATCTTTAATTAATTAACTTAATCCTCCATTTAATATATACTTGTACAAGTACATTCCCTCTCAAATACGGCATTATTCGACTATTTTCGAGCTGGCCGGGTGTTTGAGAGGTCTTCGGCGGTAGGCCATCGGCTCGAAGGTCCCGGATTCTTGTCCCGCCAGGGACATGGCTGTGGATTTTAACTGGATATAAATGGGCGAATCTTTCCGGACCGAAGTCCAAAGTTACTAGACTGGCTCATATAAAAATTAAGTTTACCAAAGTTATCGACTATTTCCGAATTTCATTAACAAGTCAAAAATACGACCACTTAATTAGGTGTTTTTACTTAAACAATGTCCCTCCAAAACTTTTTGCTTACGAGGCGGCGTATTCACATTTGTCACTTTTTACCCTATAAATTCCCCAATTAATTATTTTCTATGATGCATTACAATTGAAGGACTATTTTCTACCTGAATTTCGTGCTAAGTATATCTCTCCAAAGTGGTACTTTAATGGTAAAAGCACCAATTATCCTCAAAACATGGGTCCAAGGACGTCTGACACACGTTTCGTATGTCCTTTAGCCATTCAAAGAAACGAACATCTGGTATTAGGGCGAATTCTACTTAAAACAGTATTTGTATGTCTTATTTACCTATTCACAGAATGCAGCTGGAAAACGTCTCACACGCCATCAAAAGATAACATTATTCTGCTTTTGGTGGTTGTAACCAATATTTAGTACAAACACTACAGGGGCGGAGTAATTTTGCTAGTCACTATATGCTGCATCCCCTGTGATATTTACGAGTGTAGAATAAATTGGAAGATCTGTGTAATTTCTGTTATGTTGGGAGAAAGTGAAGCAAACATCACCAACCCAATCTGAGAGTTTCTCAATTCATACCACTATATCCAGGAAGCGAAAGAAGCTCTGCATCACCGACCCGAATAACATATAATATTATTTGCAAGTTTCATAGTTCTAGAACTGAACAGCCATATCTTGGTAGTACCGTGCACAAGACAGCAAGCAATATTCTCCGAATATATTTCAATATTCGCCCGACATTATCCTCCTTGAGGCGTATTCCGAACAAACTAATAATTTGTCGAAAGAAAATAGATATAGTACATCCATAACCAGCAAATTATAAGGGCTGGTTATTAAAGTACAATCTGAGGAAATAGCGTGGAATTTCACATTTAATACACCACGTTGCCAACACCACGTTGGTTTGTAATTTTCTGTATAATCTATAAAATAGCGCTGAGAGGCTGTCGTCAAAGAACAAACAAATATTTTCTTGAGTCCTGCGGGGTCTTTTAGATATAGTAATTATTACAATTACCTCGCTTTCCTGCAACCTGATGACAGCTACGAAATAATAAATGCATTAAAGGTTTTGTGCAATTTGGCGAGAAACGAGTGTAGACTAAGGTGGAATTGCTGCTACGTTGAGAAAAAGTAAAACAAATTTCACCAACCCTGAATACTGTGAGTTTCTCAATTAGAACCCCCATATCTTGTGGTAAAGAGAAGCAAATTTCACATTCGGCATCCCAGACCCGAATAACATATTAATTACGAGTTTCATAGTTCTCTGCCCGAAAGAGCAAAACTCGAACCGCCATATTTTGGAAGCGACAATAGAGAGAAGCAAATTTCACATTCAGCATCATCAACCCGAATATCATAATTTGAGGCTTTAATATTTGTGGGATCAAAAGGCAAAATTTGAACCGCCATATCTTGGTAGTGTATAGTCAGTGTTTTCCGAATGTAATTTAATATCCGCCCCGTCATTCTGGGACACACTGTGTAAATCATGTATAAATCACCATATGTTTAAAACATATGATATATCAGATACAATATACTGCATCCTACTTCATTTATAAATTTAAACAACTATTCGTTACGTGTTATTGCTAACATAGTATATAATATTAACTGAAACCTTATGTACTATTCAATCCTATTCAACTCACACTAATGATTTTCCTATTATACGCTTCACGTCCTTTCCCCAAAATTGTTTAAAATCTTGAGGTAAACTAATACGATGTACAGTTGATGTCGTTCCAGATTTCACAATAAACTTTGACACTTATGTGACAAAACACGTAAGAAATTGTAGCTTCCATGTACGTGTAATCATACGAAATATAAAAAAAAATATAATTGCAAAGCATGATTATCACAGAACTAAAGAACCATGTTATTTATTATTTTAGGTGTTTATTCGATCTGAAACAGAATTGTTTAATTGAAATGTATACGAAATCCCGTTTCTGTCTATATAATTATTTCCATTGTATGTAGGAAGACCTTCTGAAAACTATGACACGAGCATATGATATATCACGAAATCGGTAGTCAGATATGAAATTATCGTTCGATCAAGGTAAATCAAGATATCAGATAAGAGTCACAGTTTCATGTTTGAAATAGCACCCCTTGTTTCAAGTCGCTCATGACAACAAAACAAATTAAATGTCAATAATTTCATTAACTTCAAAGTAGGAATTATATTGATAAATAAACTTGTTAAAGTATCTTTGGAGATGTGTTATTTTAAGCTTCTTATGCGTATCAAGTTATTTTCCTGTAAACTTTAATTTCCGATAAATTCTAGTTATAGATCAGCAAAATATCGAAGTAGAGTGAGTTTCGATATTTCAAAACACAATCGAATGTTACCAACAAAACACGTTTGGATTCGTAATCCTAATTGACTGTTGTTCCGCTAATACTATAAGCTTGATAACGAATTGTGAGTCTCACAAGGAAGTCTCTCTAGTAGCAGCGGTTAAAGCGCACAAAACCAGACTCGCTCTCTTCACAACCTTGTTATGAAAATCTGAGTCAACAGTGTTTGGCGCAATTACTTTCAATTATCAAGCTACGGTCCTATAGGATTTCTGCCTGGAGCAACTAAAACGGAGCCATAACTAAGGTAACTTCTCTTTTCCTTAAATTGCACAATGTTAATTACTAACTCCTAGCATCAAACACTTTCTTGCTAATTAAAAATAGGATATCTTTTCTCTAGAATTATTATAATAGCAAATTAAATTGACACAGTTGAACAAATTGTTACATCAAATACATTTTTACTTCCTTCTTCTGTTACTGACTGTAACTAATCAATTCTTAGTTCCCATGTATCCAATTCTTCATTCTCTACAACTTGTTATCTCCTGTTATATAGGAAAAGCTGTGCTAATGGGTTATATTTAATAATCTTAATATTCGTATTTTCTATTCTTTATGAAGATTCAGCTAATGATAATTTCCCTTTCTGCAAAGATGTGATGGAAATGTTTCATGTAACACAATTCAGAACAAAAATAGATTTTATCTAGATACAGACATTTGTAACCAAAAATAAAATTGCCTAAATAAAAACCTTCTCTATCATATTGCATATTTAAAATATGAAAGGTCTTTTAGGTGCCTTCATAGAAAAGATATAGGAAAAGGAACCGTACAATCCCAATCTGTCTATGTCCAGACATTAAATCTCAGGAACCACAAAGTGTAAAGAGGAGCCTGTGGTGTTGTTAGAAACGTATTGGCTAGACTAGCTCAGAGCCGCCGAAACCGTCTTACTTGGTGCAATAATTCAGTGTTAGCAACATATATTTTAAAATTTTAATTGTTCAAAATGCTTCCATTCCGTTCCAAGTATCAGCACCAAACTTGGCATAAACATTATCTGGCACAAATGAAAAATACTGTGGGTGTTCTCTTATTCAAGCACTCTTGTCAGTGCTGACAATCTGAGTCCAGAAATGTAATCTCAAGAATTACAGGAAGTAGAGAGGTTTTTAGGTTTAATTGGAAAGGTAGTATACCAGCTCAGAGCCACCAAAACTCTCTTGATTAGTGCAGTGGTTCAGTATTGCCAATACATAAAAAAAATACGTTTGTTCAAAATTCGTCCATTCCTATCTGCACCAAAATTGGTATAGACATTATTTAACACAACGTGAACTACTGCGGGTGTCACCATCCTCTGGTTGTGACTGTTGGCCACTATATTTGTGTAATATCCATTTTTCAGATTGCTTCCATTAGATGAACATAAATTGCAAAACAAGGTTTTGAGAAAGATATACAGGTCGAAACGGGACAAGCTGGGCGCAGAATGGATGAGTCCGCATAATGAAGAACTTCACGGACTGTACGACGCACACGATGTCGTAAGAATAATGAAATCACGACGACTAAAGTGGGTAGACCATGTAACATCGATGGTGGAAAACGAAGATTATATACTATCCTGGTTGGAAATTCGGATGGAAAGAGACCATAGAGAACACTGAGACGTCATTGAGAGGACAAAATTAGAAGAGATCTTCAAGAAGTAGGTGTTCGTGATGAAGACTGGCTTGATGTTGTGCAGGATAGAATCCAATGACGACCGTTTGTTCCTCCGGCGATGAACTTGCGACTTCCGTTAGTTAGTGAGTTAAATTACGTTAAATCTAGCAGTGGATACTTACTTGGTGTTTTCTTCGGTACTTAGTAAAATGCTGTAAGTGTCCCGACGCACTCCCTTTATTTACAACCAATGTCCAAAGCTATGGACTGGTCGAAAAGTTTTGCATAAAGCAGTGACAGCTAGTTATCATCAAGAAAGAAGAGACGACCAATGTTTGCTAACGTATTTCCAACTTAATATGACCGTGACACGTATGTAGTAGCCC
>JAGDQP010058438.1:0-12026 GCA_022664845.1 Lepisma saccharinum
CGGAAACTCGTCTGACTCATGTTCACTTCGAGCTTCGTTTTCTTCAGGGAATGAAAATCGCCTATTTCCTTGGAGGAATCCCTTACGCGCCCAATGCATAATTTTGGGGAGCAGGATGGAAGTATTTGACGATAGCATGCCGCATCAGCTCTACCGTTCGTGGTATTGGAGAGAACTGAAGTTCTAAAGTTCATTTAACCCACATCTTCGGCTCTAAAACGCAGCAGAATTCAGTTTGTCGGTGCATTACATTATCACCTTGTACATAAGAATATTAGTCAGTTAATCTAAAACTAATAACTTCTTTAAATATGGAACTCACTTGTATCCAGAGGTCCTTCTCCAGCGAATTTATATCCAAAGCTGGAAGTGTGAACTTGAAATAAGGCCGTAAATTCTTGTATACGTACACATGAGCTCCACATGCAATAGCAACAGCTGTAACATAAAATTATCTTATTGGAAATAAAATCAAGTTATTTACATGAAATCATATGATGCAAATGGTACCATATATAACACAGGACAAAATGTATTTGTAGATTGGCTATCAGATCAACTAATCCTAGAAATCCTGTTAATACCAGTATATCAAATGAATCCAATTTGTGAATGAAATCCAATACGTGGCACAATGTTCTAAATAATAATAATAACAAATGGAGAAGGCCTACCTAGACGCGTCCGCTGTGCCCAAAAGCACAAGTATGCACTTCGAGTTTGCACACTTCCAGTACGTACTTCGCTCAATGGACTTTTGGTGCATATTTGACCGCAGCGCCAATCGCGGATAAAGTAACAAAATATTTAGCTTGGATGTTCCATGCAGGGTTAAATTATTTATGTTTGTTTACTACTAGTACTAATAATTATAAAATGTCCTATAACTATTCGTTAAAGAAGAAATGTTATTATAATGAAAAAAAATCAGAACATACAGGGTCCATAGGTACTTTAACGAAACAATAATCTACAATGTAAGCTTTAAAATTGGTTTTTAGGGCTATGCTGAAGTTCAAAATTGCTACTTATTTAGCTCAAATAAATTGTACTTTTCCTTTTCAATTATTTAACCAAGACTTGTTTCACTCACATTTTAAAAGTTCTCCACCCTGACAATAAGAAAGGTTATTCCGGCACTAGGGGAAAAATTATAATTTAAGTAATAAAAATTGGCGTTTTACCTAAACTTCTTGAGATGTAAAAAAAAATTGAATTTGGTTCGCGAATTTTTTATAATTAACTTACCCGAAAGTTATTGAAATTTATTTAACTTTTATACATTAAAAGTTTACATAACATTAAGGGTCAGTTCTACAATCGACGGCTAAGCTTCTGGCCAGAGTTAAGTTGACGCCAAGTCTCATTTTGCATATCCTCAGCCTTAAGCCTCAGCTTATGTATCAGTCTTATTCTCGAATAATCATTCGTCCCTGTTGTCTCGTTATCTATAACAAATTATTTCTTATGCATATAAACTTATAAGTCGCACTGGAAACAGTCGAGTTTTTCAAATTAACACAAACAGAGGAAAATAATACGGTACTCAAAAATACAATGTTTTCCGATAACTCAGTATATGAACACCATCTTGCGCTGAATCTCCTGTGCATACGAACAGAAGAACATGCGAAGGAACTAACTTTACCATCATATGTTGACTCAAGGAATTACAATCATATTTGCATGTCTCAAAGAAATAATAAGTGTAGTTGTACGCCTATAGATTAAAAATATCAAATAAATATGCTATGTTTCAGTTCTTAACGGTGAAGATCGGAACAACTGTATCCGGACGTCCCAATGTATCAGAATGCGGAACATCGAGACGGTCAGACAGAATCGGGACAGGTGGCAATCCTGGGTAAAACCTACACTACATTAACAAGATGTTTTTGTATTCAACAAAAAGATGACGAATTTTTGGGAACCTGAACTCACCCTAGGTAACTACATTTGTTAACACATCCTGCACAAACTTGCTTCAAATATGTGAAAATATTTTTCTGCACTTTTGGGAATACAACAAATGTACCATTAAAAAATAGCTAAAAAAATTACAAGACTTGCCTGACCGAATGTTTCCAAGTGTAAGAATTCCCCTAATCTTATTTATAAGAAAGAATTGGCGTCAGAGAAAGCAGTTTGTCGAATAATAAATCATATTTTCTTACCTGTTGGTGTGCAGCTAATTCTCTCGTATATTAGACACAAACATATAAATAAACTCATGATATAGTCTAAATTAAAACAAAACGACACAGAGACTCATGAATAGAAATGCGTTAAGTTGAAACCAAATGAAGATAATTTCAAGAAGAAGAAGAAAAAACTTGGAACGTTTCTCGGAACATTCATCAATGTTAATAGGTCTAAACAACTACATATCCACCACTTTATTAATCTAATAAATACAATTCGTAATGGTGTTTTTCTCTAACGGCTTAGGATTCATTACTAAGTTGCAGAACTCAAAATTACTATTCGACACCAGATTACCGTATTTACTCGCATAATTTACACACTGTTTAGACGAAAAAATCGTTTCAAAATGAGAGTGCGTAAATTATGAGCGAAATAAAAAAATGAACATCACCTGAATGAGTCACCGCGAAGGCAGACAACTCGTTTGGTTGACCAAGTTCAATGTATCAACATTTAATCACCTAAAAACAATGGTGTGCGTTATACACGAAATAATTTTGAAAGACATATGAAACATGCATGTTTGCGCAACCCCAGATCACGCAAAATATATCCAACTTTTTTTATTTTAACTGTCGAACGAAAATTTCATACACAGTACTTGCTTTGAAAATGTTTTCTCAAAACGATAATATAACGAGTTAAAGAACGCTGCAGAAGAGAAAGTTAGAGATGCTAACTGGTTTGGGGGGAGGGAAGTGGCGTAGGTGAATGACTCACTGTCTGGGAATGACAAAATTCCGTCATCTTCAGAATAGAAAGGAGACAGAAGGAAAACCAGAAATCGAAACTTCGCTACGCGGTATATGCGAGATGAACTTTTTTCGTCCCTTTTCCTTATCATACAAAAGACCCTTGCGCAAAATTACGAGAGGAAAAGAAAATAATACAGAAAAAGGCCTTTAAAATTCGGATGCATAAATTATGTGAGTAAATATGGTATCTAATCATTTTCACAATATCGATCACCATAGAACATGTTCTTTCATAAATTCGCAGATTGGAAGCGTCATCAAATGAAAATTGTCTGTCTTGCCAGGTGGAAAGTTACACCTTTCTTGAGCTTAATAACACATTTTATTATATTGGGCTAGGAACGAAAAGGAGTTGAGTAAAGATGAAATGCGGTGGTCTACAATACTTGCTATAAGAGCAGATACAAAACTGACGGTTCTTTGAAAAGGACAAACTTACCTGGAACACGTGGTTCACATGTGTCCATGTGGAAGGATACTACTCCAGTCGGTACATCCACTATTGAGTTCTCTGTCATTAATGATGTTCCTTTATAAACCTGTAATAAAAAGTAAAAATTAAGGACATAAAGACACAAAATATTACGTTAATTCAACAGTGAGTGATATCTACATTCTCATTACGGTTATAGTCTCTTTGGTGGAATGGTGTGCTCTTAAAATAAGGAAAATGACAGGCATTAAAGAATAATCCTTTTACAATCAGGTTTTCCCACCTTCTCCTGGTTTTTTATAATCAGAACACGTTTTCTATTTTGACAAGTGTTCTCTATTTTTCTCCTTCTTCTATCGCAAATTGAAGAACAACTCATTACCTCGTCGCCATTTCTATGCAGACCCACTATTCTCAGAAATATTTACCTCTTCCGCCAAGATATGACATTTGACAACACAGTTGTCAATTTCGAAGAAGATAGTTCGTTATCTTGAAAAATACATCGGTTGAAATATAGGAATACATTTTCTTTCTAGATTTCATGACCTCGTGAATCGGAAAATCAGATTTTACCACGGAGTAACATTAATTTTAAGAAATACAGTCCAAGAAAAAAAAAAGATTAATGGCATTATACACTTGCTTTAACTACAAATAATTTTTAACCTAGAGTGAAAAAAACAAAAAAACATATTAACTGCAAATATTACATAATTCTTCAACTGATATTTCTGAACCAAATATGTAGCTATAGCATAAACCTACAAGTCAGTGGATGACGTCCCTCAGCGCAAGCACTCTTAGGAAAGAAGGAAGGTAGCGACCAAGGACTTTTTTATAGCTACCACAGCAGAATTCACCTGATGAAACTAAGGGATACCTCCGAAAGTGTGGCCGACAGAACAACTCAAATCTGCTTGCTTTCTCAGTGTCCACGACCGTAACCTCCAGAGACAGCGGCTGTATGTTTAAGTGCTATGCTTAACATTTACAGATTCGGAACTTAAATAAACTACGAGTCACCGTGGCTCTGGCGGTAGCGCGTATGATTTCGAATAGGGCGGCCTGCGCTCAATCCTGGCTAGAACACTGGAGACTTTTTTCGCAACGTTTACATACCTGGCGCTCTGAGGTACACTCAGTCTCCAATCAAATTGAGTACCAGAGTGTCCTTGGTACTTCTGGGCACGTTGGGAAGGTAAAGCTGGTCGAGTGTGGAACTGACCAACCCACCACAAGTACAGTAAGTCGAGAATCGTGCGTATCGCACAGGGAACAGCTTTATTTTTTTATTACCAATTACTGGTATCAGACAAACAATGTTTTATATACGTGGACTGCGCTAAATTCAACACACACAGAAAACCACTTTGAGGGGGGGGGGGGCGGAATTCACACTTTTGTGACAGATCAAACAAATGAGAAAAATGTTTTTACCAGTGAAAGTACGCGTACATATAAAAGAACACATTTTGTAATGTGTGACAAGAAATACATTTTCATGAAATAAAAATTGTGTGCGTTATAATCCATGTTTCAAACAATAACAAAGACTAAGGTGAACAGAGAAATACTTGTCAGAAACTCCAAACGTTATTTTTTTCATTAATTTCGAAAGTAACCCAAAATTTTCTTACAACAAGGATAGCAACTACAATCCACAAAAGAAGTATCCGATGTCTATTTCAACGAGACAGGCGATCTGGTTATTATTATTAATATTGGCGCTGATTGTTGAGAGAAGATATAAAAACCAACTTTACAATAACAGATTACTACATAATGTATATGTAGTAGTTAGTTGGCAACATGGCGAATCTTTAGCACCAGTCCTCTCTGTCCATTTTGTTTTCTATCATGTAAAAAGCTCTTACGATACATTGCCGGCTTTCTATTGCGTTTGTAATGTTCCTGTACACCAATCTTTATAATATGTAATGTAAGGACCTCTTTTTTTACCTATTTTTACCATCTCTCTCTCTCTATATATATATATGTATATAATGTTGCTGTAATGTTAAGGATTTTCTGTTGACCGAAACTAAAACAGCTGAAAGCTATTTCTTATACCAATTTCAGGTTATAGTACTTCAGGCAAGTATCTAGAATTTGGTTTTAAGGGGTGAGGAGTCCAAAGTGTGTCTGAGTATGAAATGTTTACTCAGATTCATAGGAAATGGATAATGGTCGAATTTTCAAAGTTCCACATAATCACAATACAGAACCAATATAAGCAACGTGACCAACGCAGAAAGTGTGAAATAAATAATAAAATCTCAATTTGTCTATTTGTACAGTACTGCCAAATTATGTAGATTTCAGTTTTGGAAATCTTTTCATCGGCCATGTTTAGTTGAATTTAAATTTATTAGACTATGGCTTAGGCCGGGATCGCGTAGGGAAAAACGGATGTGGGAAGAAGTCAGCCAGAACCTAAACTGAAGACAACATTTCGGCATCTGGCTAGTTGTGACTGAGAAAACCCTGGTAAAACCTCAGTCAGGAAGGTCGGCCATTGGTATCGAACCCCATGACCTCTTGAATGCGAAGTCCGCTGTTTTGATGAACCTGAGTGTATGTAAAATACATTTTTCTCCACTTATCCGAACGCAGAACATTCCGAACGATTGTCAGGAAATTTAGAAATTATTTATTCAGTTATTTTCTACTTTTTTTTTAAAGTTTAAATTAAACACAATACATGTATTCGTCGCTTTTGTTCTTTTATTACAGCTTCACAGTACAGTAACATGTTACTGTACTAGTCAACAGGATTACCCCTACTTTCATGCTCAGGTATCGAACCAAGTACCACACTGAAAAACACAACATTAATCACACGACCATACGGGGCTTTGATTTCAAATAAGACTGCTTTCAGACGAGGTTAGCCACTAGCAGCGCTACAGGCGTCGGTTGCGCTGCGGAATACTTACCGACAAACCGTTAAATAGTGCTGTTGTTCGTCCGTGGCTCTGTGTGAAACCCCTAATTTCTTTCTATTATTCACTGACGGTAAAGCTCCGCTGCTAATGGCCTCTTAAGTAACCCATTCCTTATATGTCAATAATTCAATGTTGGAATTTTTAACAAAAGATAATGACAAGAAAACATAATAGAAGAAAATGACTTACCTTCAGCTTAATATTAGATGATCCAGTCCCCAGATCAACCACAATCAACTTGAAATCTCCATCACTGTTGAGATTAGCCAACGTCATGCAATGGCTAAATGTATACAATGATGCATTTGGATCACTATGAGCATCCAACCAGCGATTTGTATTCATGATGCTGTTTGAAAAAAGGCAAAGAAATAGAAACAGATAAAGATCCACACAAAAAATAATTGAATGTTTACATGATAGACTGAAAGGTATTTTCATTTCAAAGCTCAACTGAATATTAAAGCACAACGAACAATTGAAGTTAACTAAATTATGAAAACATATGAATAATAATTACTTCAGACAATTTTACAGCTGCCGTAACCAAGACTCCAACTCGAATCTCCCAGTTGCCTGTTGAGTATACTGTCCATTATACCATCACGGCACGGACAATTCTCTGTTCTGTGTATATAGAATGTTCCTCTCACCTCGGCATACTCCTAGCTTCTCTTTGCTGGTTACGAGGCCCAGACACTCTACTGACGTCCTGGCATAATATATTTCGTCCCTTGTAGTACTTATATATATTACATGTGGCGATTTTTGCTGAGGAATCTGTAATCGTGCAGGGCGAAAGAAATCTTATTCGTGATGAACAGCACTTGTTCTGCCGGCACATTGGTTCCTGGAAAGCAGAGCTCAACAAGCTCTGAAGTAGAAGCAGATCGAAATGAGCATGAATTAAATGACTTCCCGTGTGAGTAAAGATTATATACGTCATCGCCAGCATCCAATCGGACAATGGAATTCAATTGCATTGATAACAAATACATACAACGTTCGGTAAAATTTGCAATTATTATTCCTGTTTGTTATGCAACCACGCACTTCATTATTTTTGTTCTTTTAGACAATCGTTCGGAATATGAAATCTATTTGAGATATCGACTTAGCGCAAACGAATTATTGTTTCCTGGTGGAAAACCGTCCAATTCATGCTCATTTCGACCCATTTTTACTTCAGAGAATTTCTGGGAATCCTCTACTTTCTTTAGGAATCATTTGCGCGCCCATTGTGGAATTTTGAAATACGCATTTATGAATAGTGCAGATTTATAGTCTTTGACGGTACCTGTTCGTAGTGTTTTCCCTCTGAGAAGTTTATTTTCCCACGCAAATTCGTTAATATCCAAACAAGGTATGGGGTGGCGTCTGGAACTAACGTACAATAGAGGTGAAAAAGAGGGGTGGAGTTCCGCAGAGCCGATCCAGCCATTTTAGCTTAACTTGTAAACAGAAAAAAAAAAAAAAAAAAAAAGGTTTTACGGTGTAAGATTTCAAAATGCATACATATATATATATATATACATACACATAAAGAACCTAACTTACCCTAACGTAATCCACTGTAAATTAGTAAATATTAAAATACAATTAACAGAAGGTAATTGGATCGGCTCTGCAGAATAATAGCCCCTATTGGCATGAAGGCTATTATTCCGCAAGGTTGATCCCATTACCTTCTGTTCATTCTTTTTTACTACGTATTTATTAAGCTATAGTGGTCTAGGTTAGGTTATTTCTTATATATGTATACGCATTTTGAAATCTTACACAGTTGTCACAATTTTTTTTTTACTGTTTACAAGTTAAGTTACAGTGGCAGGATCGGGGTTAAGGTTTACTTTATCTACACCAAAGGACACCACCCTATTGAGCAATATTATACGGTCTACACCACTCGTTCTTAAAGAATAACTCACTGATACTTCCATTCGCTCAAACCGACAAATAACTATCGAGGAAATAGTATGACAACCCCAATAAAATAATTAATTCGGAAAATACTCACTCTAGTCCATTCGGATAGGATGATACGCGGAGAAATACTAATGGCGTTACTTATTAATGGCATAGCGAACATTCCTCCTATGAATGACTCTTCCCTTATTGTAATTTTATTTCCTAACTTGGTCTTGACCATTAGTGACCATTGGAACGTCGAGGTTAGGTGCGGTCATGTATCTTTACATTTTTCACTCTCGGAGCCGGTCAAATAGCGAGTGAAAACAATGGCCCCCCCCCCCCCCTATGGCGGATGCATATACAGTCCCGCGTATGTCTACGTATTTCACCCTGATAACACTGGATTATGACTCAAAAAGCCACTCTAATTTGTGTTTTAACACTCATACACACTTTGGTAACATAACATTTCTCCTGTAAGTTTTACTTCCTTTGTTGTAGATAAACTAAACCGAATCCTGGATCGGCTCTGCGGAACTTCTGCCGACATGAATGCAATGCGAAGGTCAACATTAACAATCATGTTTTACTTCCCGCTTGTCTGTGAGAGAGGCTTACTGCAGCAGTGCCCTTACTGCTAACTTAAGCGTTAAAATTCCGCAACCGGTAGCTAGACTCTCTTTTGGGCACTAGTTCCACAGAGGGGATACCGTTAAAATAGTGGAGAAGTACTCTAACGGAACTAACGCCTAAACAGAAAATAGTGTTTTTTTTTTTATCAAAGCGATACTTTTCACAATAATGATACTATCTTATTTTTAAAGCTGTCTACTGTTTACCTTCTGTTTTGTTTGCTCCTTATTACGAATCAGTCGTATAAAAATTCTTTCTCATAATTAATTTTCAGCTCCTGGTATGCAAACGTCAAGGGTAGTCTACAACTTTTCTTACGCGAATTTAGTTTGTTTACAGTTTGTGTTCACTGGTGTTCACTGTTTCGGCACAAATATCTGCCGACAGCATTTGAGGATCATCCGAACGCGCCCGAGAGATCACGAATACTTGGACTTACCGAGAATTCCCGAACTTCTTACAGAGGAGTCCTGGGGATTTTATTTTGTTTTATTATTATTTTTTTATTGGAAAAGAGTACAATTAGAATTAGAATTTCAGGAACAGCATATTTTTACTTTACATGGATGGCATTGGCAAATGCCCAAAATTCCAGTCCCGATTCTGAAGTATACTTTGTACAAGAGCGTAATAGTTAGACCATAAAATTTTCATAATGACAATATTTCTAAGTTAAACACATTTACATGATAGTTTTCTTAAAATTTTAGCTCTGTGTTGGACATGTGAAGACCAGTTAGATTCTTAGGAATAAGTATGCTTAGTTAATAATAAGTTGCTATTATTATTTACTTATACTGTATGACTTAAAGAATTCGCAAGTTTATCGCTGCAGAAACTTTCGCCCCTGGAATCTATCCTGGGCAAGATCAAACCAGTTTTCATCAGAAATACCTACTTCTGGAGGATTCCTTCTAATATTGTCCGTAGAAATAGTGAAGTATCTTTCAAATAAGACAAGAAAGATGCGCTGGAAAAGTTTATGGAATTTTTCAGGATGATACAAAACAGGGAACAGCTACAAACCTATATGAAACAAATAGCTCCACTAGAAAGTATAATCAGAGCAATTTCAGGACATTAAACTACCAGATGTACATCACACAGAGCCTTCCAATAAGAAAATAAGCTGCAGAGAAAATTTATCTCTACAAAGAAGAAAACTAAACCTAAGAAAGCGCAATTCAAAATCGGTCGGCAGAAGAAAGATTTTCATTGGATATGGTTTTAGGAACAAACCCTTAGATCTTTTAAACTTTGTCTTTATATTAAATTTTCTGGTAGATGCATCTTAAGACCGCCATTAGTCTGAGGATTAACGTCCCTTGGTGAGAATTCTTCCGGGGAAAGGAATGTAGAAGGTAGCAACCAAGGCCTTAGTCTATGGGTCCCATACCGACATTATTCTGATGAAACTGAGGAAAAAGTCTAGAAAACATCATTAAGTGCGGCTGGCAGCAGGGTTCGAAGTTACGTGCTTTCCCAGTGCTGATTATAGTTAGTGTACTTCGTATGAGTGTTGTTTATGGCCTTTTTGCGTTTCTGGCTCGGCCCGGGTGAGGATGGTATTAGCCAGAGTTATTCTTAAGGTACCATTCCGGCATTCGCCTGTAGTGTACTTCGTATGAAATGCTGTTCTCTATCACATGCAGAATCCATCTTTGAAGTACATAAGTAATACAGTAGGAAGTAGGCAGTATGCTTACAGAATAAGGTAAGATACACTGTTCAGTTGTGTACATCTATTAATAAACAGTAACAATTGCCACTTACTTTCCATCCTTTTTTTTTAGGTAGATTTCGAAGAAAATATACCTATTGAGATCGGTACGATATGAAAGTGTATATTTATATATATATTAACACGCTAGCGGCCATAATTTTGAAGATATTTGAACCAAATTTTTATATGTTCTTTCTAGGCTTAATAGCTCGGTTAAGTTCGTTAATGAGCAAAATCGGTCGCCATCTTCGATCCAAAATGGCCGCCGAACCCATTGTTGTATAGAATACACAGCCTAAACCGCTGGGGCTATTGAAATCAAATTTGGCATAAAGGTACAACATCACTTTTTGATTATGAAAATGTTACCTAATGAGTTCAAAGACGCCATCTTGGATCGAAAATGGCGGACCTAAAAATCCATTTTCCACACCGTTTGAGCTAGAGATACGAAATTTGGCATAAAGGTGCATTATGACGAGTAGCTTAGGGAAATATCACAAAATTTGGGAAAAGTCGCCATCTTGGATCCAAAATGACCGCCCAAAATCCCATTTTGCACATCGTTTGAGCTGGATAAATGAAATTTTACTTGAAGTTGTACTATCACAAGTAGGTCACGACAAAATAAGAAAACTTTCAAAAAGTCGTCAACTTGGATCCAAAATGGCCGCCCCAAAAACCCAATTACCAAATCATTGAAGGTAGAGAAACGAAATTTTCAATGAATGTGTATGACCAAGAGTAGTGGTGGTGTAGTGCTGCAGGGAGATTTTGGTTAAGATAAAGGAGGCGCATCCTCTCAAAAGCACTGAAGTTGGGGGGCGAGCCCCGGCTCCCAGCGAAACTTCGAAATCTACCTCAGCCTGTAGGCCTACCGAAAGGGATTTTTTTTCTTTGAACGCTGTTCATATGATAATCTATTTTGTGTTACTGCTTATACTCCTGTTTCAGAAGATTAATTCTTATTATTTCTGGTCAAAAGTGTTGGTCATTTGAATTATGTAGTTTATCAAGTTGGAACTGTGTAATCTTTATGTTTTTTTTTCTGTATCTGTTTTCTTCTCTGATTCAGTGCTATTCATGTAATATTTACCAACCCCGGTGGTTGAGAATTCTCATCCGTCCGGACGGAATGAAAGTCAGTAGTACCTAAAAAAAGCCCAAACAAAATGAAGTCTATGCAAGTTTTATATTATAATATTTTGTTTTCCCGCTTAATTTCTGCATAAATCCATAAGATGCTATAGTTAAATTATTGTCCTGACATGTGTGTCGCGCTCTATATTTATTTTACTGGTTTTATATTTGTGTTGGAGTACTATTCATATATTTTTTTCTGTTGGTTAAACTTAAATACAGATGAGATCATGCTTAAGTCATATAAAAGAATTTGGCTTTGAAGTTTGATATTGCAT
>JAGDQP010058439.1:0-12556 GCA_022664845.1 Lepisma saccharinum
ACCAGCACTCTGCGTTAAAAAAGAAATATTACAGTAACTGAAATATGATATTCTACTTTCTCTTTCTCTTAGAAATCTCAATCTAAACCTAGGCCTATTCCATTATATTTACTCCGCGGAAGTATGCCAGAAACACGTCCCAAGCTCGAACACAAAATTTCTGAAATCATACTAGCTACCTCGTTCTTTAAATCAATTTATGTGCTGCACACGGTCAACGCTGATAAAAAAAAAGACGAAAGAATCTTACACCAAAATTTCTCAGGACTCGCAATACCAAACATGAAACTTACTCATTTGGTGATTCTTTCTCCACACACTATTACCTGACCATTTTCAATGTTTTCTTTCTTCGAGGGAGGAAATAGACAACGACACTTCCATTTCCACAAGCCCTCACTCTACCACCACACACTTTGGCGTCCCAACGTTCTCTCTCGAGCCGCTTCCCTCTAGCCGCTTGCTTCACTCACAGACCCCTCTTCTCTCCTGCGCAGCAAGAAATCCAGCCAATCACGGCCGCTATTCAAAACATCTGACTTCCTCTCTTCTCGTTTGAATCACTGACGCGAGAGGAAGAAAGCAACATCTTGGCGCGTTCTGAAATCTGCGTCCCTCCCCTGACCTAAAAACCTACGTGACTATATGCGACCAACGTACTCTGCTATTCCCCCCTTTCCCTTCCAAGCAACAAAAACAGATTCCGGAAAGAGGGTAACTACTCCTAGAGCCACGCAAAGACGAACTTTTAAGAGCCTCAAAATACTTAACGTTGTATCCATAGAGAAATCGTTTTGCAGCTTTAAATACATACTATAAAATGAATAAAAGATTAAATAAATTCATATATATACATCACTAAACATAATAATTTCAGATATCACATTAGGAATAAATATATATTATAAATGAAGAAAGAAGAAAAAAAAAGAAAGAAAATAAGGTTAGAGATTTTGGGCTTTCAGTATGGGGTGTGATTAGTTTAGTTATTTAGCTGGCCAGCTAGCAATGAGGGGGGGGGTTAGAAGAAAAGAAACATTTAAATACACACAAAAAATTAAACATAATATGTACAAATAATCTTTAAGTTTCCTTATCACCCTGAAACATTCCTCATTTTATCAACTGAGTTCATTATGTCCAGTACAGGGTGATTTCAAAATTAAACATCCACTATTCACATTTGGAACTCTCGACAATGCCATGCAAGGATCATAACAATTTAGAAGAGTAATTGACAATTTTAAATGTGTACGCTATTCCTCCAGAATTCGAAAAACTTGCTTATCTCAACAACAGATGCCTCTGAGGTCAATAATTTATTTTCTTAAGTTATTGGATAGACTAAAATTAGTTTATTTCTTAAGTTTATTTTCTAGTAACAGGAGAAACTTTGTTCTTATTAGTTAGAACATAATATGCTTTAGTGAATTATTTTTACGTTACAAACATAGTTAAATTCTGTAATAACTGGACCGGGGGAAGCCTTCAAAATGACTATATGTATACTATTATATGTGTTTTTTTTTTATGAATATACGATATTTGGCAAAATCTGAATTTAATTTGTATTACGATCATCATATGTGCCTTCTTAGACCCTTATCTGGCAACAAAACACATGTCTGAGTTCCCCCCCAAAATTACACAAAATTCGGCGCCCTTGTATGTCAGGTATATGATCATCAATAATTTTTGTGTGTCAGCTATTGGTACAAGTGGCAAATGTTTAATAAACACTGTAATAAATATAACACGTAGCTAAATGTCTCCTGATAATTAAAAACGTTTTTCTCAACCTTACTGCTTAAACAAATGTAGTCATAACATTATTTTCCTTAACACATAACTACGGAATATTCCCTGAGTGTCAGCTATTAGTACACTATCTTTAGTGCAAATTATAATAGTAGTAGTAGCACTGTGGCATTAGTATTATGAGTCGCAATCTAAAGAGAATATGTAGAATGAATTTTCTCTCCTGTCTTCTTGCAAACAATTGAATTTTCAATTGTTTCTGAATATAGATTTGTTTTCTCTTTATAGTTGTGTCTTTTTTCCTACTCTGTCATGTGATGTAATCCTTCAACAAAGGTTGCGAATCCCTATATATGGACTTTCACGAAATTTGATCAATTTTCTAAAAACAATAAATAACTTTTCTAGCAGTATAAAATACCGGGCCAATATTGGTCTAATACTGGGCCAGTTATAGCCAATATCGATCAATGTTGACCCAGTATTGGGCCTATCCTGTGCTGCTAAGGTTGGATTTTGGAGTTCAAGGTTCTGTCTTAAATTTTGAACTTTTATTCTGCTTTGAGAATCTATTTCAGCAAAAATCGGACGTATTATTATTATTATTATTATTATTTGAGATGCCATTATTTTTGTATTTTAGCATTAAATATTTATTATTTGAGAACCAAACTCAGTGTCAAATCACATATAAAAATTACATAAATTGGATTATATTATAAAATTAAGTTCTCACTGCCGCCATCTTGAATTTTTGGAATTTTAAATTTTCTACTTCTCATTTCAACCAGTGCCTCTAGAAATTGCTAGTTAAGTGTTTTGCAAACCATGTTCCGTATTAAGGAAAAATCTTATTCAAATTCAGATATTTAGTTCAGGCACGTCGTAGCTATAAATTGTAGGAGGGACCACAAAAATGTAGGGGCGGGGGCATGAGACACGAAATATTATTGTACACCAAAGTTACACTCATTATTAATTTACTAGTTTTAAGTCTGAGTACGCCAGGGTATTTTAACTATCATTTACGTAGGTGCCAAGGAAGAGACGATTGTAAATTATTCATTTCTCCACGTATAATCATGTCTTACCTGACGTTCAATAATCTTGCCGATTTTCAACTTTTTAGGTCAACTTTTCATTTTTCCCGAAACTTTAAACGATCCACACAAATTTCAACTTTCTAGACCCATGGGAAGTGCATTCTCGATACCCGGGGATATTGTAATATTTAACGGTATTATTTGGGAACCTAACAACGTAATTGCATTGATAACTGTTTCCCTGTAATTCCCACTTGCCTATGAATCTTCATGCAAAATTTCACCTTTCTTTCCAAACAAAACGTAGGGGCCTACTTATTTCGAAAGTCTGTTTTTAGGAGCTATAACGGTGTTATGGGAATATTTCCGGTGTAATTGCGATTAAAAAAAACAACTATTCCTTTGATTTCAACTTTCCCCACAAACCTTCATTCTCATTTTCATCTTTCTAGTCGAACGGGAAGTGCATTTTCAACATAGGGGGAGGGGTAGTGGTATTGCGGTACTTAACGGTCGAATTGCATTTTTATTTTTTTCTTGTAACTCTAACCTGACTGGGAACCTTCATGCAAAATGTCAACTTTTTAGTCCAACAGAAGTGTGTTTTCGATACCCAGGGCTACTGGGGTACTTAAAGCTGTAAAATTTATGTTTGAAGGTTTGTTGCAATTCGATCCTGCGAACGAATGTTCATGCCAAATTTTAGCTTCCCAGTTCAACAGGAAGTGCATTTTGAATTCCTGAGATATTGGGTATTTAATGGGGTCATTATTGGTATTATTGGGGTCTTTAACAGTGTAATTGTATTTCCACGTTTTGTTGTAATTTCAACCTACCCACGAACCTTCACTTGGAGTTTTATCTTTCTAACCCAATTGAAACTGCAGTTTCAATACTCGGGGTATTGGGATATTTAACGGAGTAAGTGCATTAAAAAAAAATGCTGTAATTCCAACCCGCCTACAAATCTTCATGTCGAATTTCAGCTTTTCAACCCCAGGAGAAGTACAATTTTGCTACCCGGGAGTATTAGGGTGCTTAACATTGTTATTCGGGTACGTAATGGGGTAATGGCTTTTTTATTATTTCCAAAGTTTCCGTGAATCCTGAGGCCGAATTTCAACTCTCTATCCCAACGGTTGATGAATATTCGATATCCGGTGGTTGGAGAGTGTTACGAATGTTTGTGCCGAATTTTAACTTTCTAGGCTAACAAATAGTGCCTTAGAAACTCTGTTCACTCCTAATATTGTCATTAACTGTTATTTGTCCTAAGGCACGCGTTTGTCAAATTTAAACTTTCTAAATTTAACAATTCTCGAGCTCTCCCACTCCTCTTCTTAAGAGGTTTTCGCCCTTCTCCTCTGGAGTGCCGAATCCAGAAAAAAAACTAATCAGATAACCGTGACTAATGTATTGATAAATATCATGTTTCTAGCTCAAGTGGTTTCCAAGTTGCACTTCCACCCACCCGTTTCACTCCTTTTGGGGGATGGTGGGAAGATTTAATGCCATAGGTAGTCCTTCTGAGTCCTAAGGAAAATGTGTGGTAAATTTTGTTCGAATTCGTCAAGGGATGTTGAAGTGTATTGCGTTCAAACAAACATACAGACTTTCAGTTTTATATATATAGAAAATAATTCGTATTAGTTGGCAACACTGACAGTTTTACTACTATTCCAACTACTACACTAGTTCTGCTATTATTACAACTACTTCTACTATTCCAACAAATACTTTTGAGGCTTTAGGTGAGCGTCTCCAATGTCAACGTTTCGTAACCCGCCTGGGTCATCGGTGTTTGTGGATTTTAATAAGCATTGCACTCATATAATCGGGACGGGCCGAAGTCTAAGTTACTCAAATGGCCCATACAAAATTAAGTTTACCAAAGGCTTTTTACAACAACAACAACTATTATTATTATTATTATTATTATTACGAAACTACTGCTAATACTAATACTTTTATAACTACTGTTACTTTTACTACTGTTAATATGCTTTTAGACATTTAATATTTCTGGTTTGCAACAATCCAAATTTGAATATACAAATTCTAATTTATTAAATTTACATTATTGATCGAAATTAAAATGGTAACAATTTATTTATTTCATTGTTATTAACAATGTATTGAATATTAATTGAGGTGTTTTGGTGGTACAGAAGGAAATATTTGCAAATTTTAGATTTTTCACGAAAGTTTAACCTGGCCACGAACCTTCATGCCAAATTTCAGCATTCTAGGCCAACGGGAAGTGTCTTTAAAGCTCCCGGATGGACAGACAGACACATAAATTAGGGACATTATATTTATGTAGTTAGATAAGTTAAAAAAAAATATTGCAACTTTTATTTTAAGCTTTCACAACAATATAATTATTGTTGGCTCTAACTATGAGTGTTCCTGAACGAAAGGTGTTCCACGGCCAAAAAATGTTTGGGAAACAGTGCTCTAGGTGTAGACATTGACGACGATTGACGTCGTTCTAACTTCCAGTGTGCGCGCGTCTCCTGCATCCCATACACCGCTGTTCACTATAAATACCAATAAATACCAACATGCACGAATAATCCACATATGGATAATAGGGAGTATACTGTATGTCTATAGAAGAACTCTATAATTATTATTTGTACGGATTATAAGTTTAATCTTGGCACTGAATTTATTTTGTTGTTTCCTGAATTTTCTTTTTATGGACTGAACTGGCAACCTTTTACCTAAACTCTTCACATCTGACGGATTATGTGACTTGTCTATCGGTTTTTCTGGGTGCACGGATCGGAAAGGTTGTGGCCAAGACCTTAGTTTAAGTAGCATATCGACATTCATCTGCTCAAACAGGAAAACCTCCGTCAGCTTTCCCACTGCGGTTACTTTGATTTAGTTTTGTATGATGTAGTAAGTGTGCATGCACTCCTGAAATTAGACAGGCTAATTTTATATTACCGTTATATTTCGATGTACTCGTAATATTTACCAGGTAAAAAAGTTCATTCAGCATTAAAAATATCAAAGACGGATATTTAAAGTCACTGATGCTCCTTCAATAAGTTAAGTGTATTATTTTGAAGCACAGCTACGCAAGCTTCAGGAACGACTAAATTAAGAAACAACATGTTTCATTCATACTAGATTAAGTGCGTATGTTAAAATAGAATTTTATCGTTTAGATAAATTTGTAAAATTATTTAAATGTAAGGAAGAATGTTGCCGCCTTTTTGAAAAATAAATGTGAGTGATAAACCGCACATCTATTGAGAATAAACTGAACTAGAATTAACCACAACCTATATCTCCATCTATCCCCAAAATGAGGATTTCACATGTAACGTTAGAATTTTTGAGGTAATAACGTCTGGAAAGTAGTGCATATTACTAACGATAAAATGTACAAAATCTGACCGGTTGTAACATAACGTTGTACTTCGAATACATCGGGTTACGCAATTTTTAAACCAAAAGAAAGAATGGACCAAACATTGAAGATCTCGGTGCAAGAAAGTGTGTAACTCCAGTTCAGGACGAAAGTGGCCTAGTCGGCCAGAAGTCCAGCCTGGGTGGCCCTGCGGGCCCAGGTAATTTACTTCATTCATCATCAGGAAACCAAATAAAAAAGACCTTGAACAAAGCATTTTGTACTGTTATCAAAAAAACGTACAAAAGAAATGATTAATTTCATCTATTCTACTTGCGTGTTCGTCTTACACGTTCTGGCAGACCCATCTTCACTACATCTTTTTCGAAGTTTTGACCATATCTTCTACGTTTGTTTGAGACCAAATCCATTCATTCTTCTCCCTCCTAGTTATTCCTAGTTTGCATCTCTCTATTGCTATATGTGTAACTCTTAATCTTTGAGTCGTTTGCGCATTCAATATCGTTCTCGTTTTACAGTCATGCAACATTACTCAGGATTATACAATTTACGCCTGAGGTACATTTGGCAATTTGTATTTTAAAGTCAAGTTCAGTCTTTCAAACTGACTTCATTCCATTTTAAATCAATCTACTTTCTCGCTAATCGTTCCAATCGACGTTTTCAGTTTTACTGGTTGAATATACTGGACAACTATGTCAGTTTTCTCTGTTTGAAAGCCTATTTTATTCTTTTCAGCATTTTTTGTTGTACATTTCTTTTATACTACTGAAATTCATTTTTAAATAACTATTTTCTAACTCTTTTCACTTACAATTAGTTTTTCCATTCGTTCCAAATATGAAGACTTCAGCACAATAAACGGACGAATCCAACTTTAACAGAAAATGAAGATTAAGGAAAGATCTAATGTTTCATAAATTGTTTTAGAATATCATATTAGATCTTATTTCAAAATATTTTGTTTGGCACTAATTGCAAAAATTAGTTTTCTGGCTTCTTTTAAGTTTCGATTTCTTAGTGTCTTTTTTTTTCATGAAATGTGGCTTGGGGCAAGTTTTGAACCGGATCTATGCTTGGGACCCGGTGACCCCGAGGGCAACGCAGAGTGTTTAATTATTTCCTTCTGTTTGAACAGTGCAGTGTTGTCAGGTAAAGGGAAATTTCCCGGAAAACGGGAAGATCTGTGCCCCCCAAAAAAAAGGGGAAAATAAATTAAAAATCGGGAAATATTGTTACATCTTTTTTGGTACATTTAAAAAAAAAATCCATTATTTTTTTTTTTAAGAAAACTTAGAATCCGGGATTATTATTTTTTTTCTACAAAAAACGGGAATTTCTTCAGTATTTTGAGGGAAATATTGCGACGGCAACCTGACAACGCTCCAACACTGGAGGTGTAACGCCCAGAGCACAATCAATACGACGCCGAAAATTCCCAGTTGATTCTAGTTCCCAGACCGGGACTCCGGGTCACCTATGTTCCGGTCAGGTCAGTGAAAGTGACCCGGTTTCAGCTCTGCTGCGCTGAATGCTTCTGAAGAACTTCTGCTTGTTCATTATTGTTTCATTTGTAAAGGAAAAAGATCGGCGCAATTTAGCACACAGTTATCCTCATTGGAAATAAAATATTTTCTGTCCTTCGTACGTAGATATAATTCTCGAAATCCCTCTTTGTTTTTATCATTTATCTATTTGTCTCTTTGCTTAAGTCTTCCTTCTTGAAAAGCAATAAAAGATTCGCTTTGGTTGTTTCCGGTGAAGCATCTATGCATGTGCTGGAATTTAATATCACTCTGATTTTATTCCGTTCTTAAAAGTGCATATTATTTTGTCATATAGTGGATGTTATAATAGTACAAATAACACCGTGGCATTAATAGTATGTGACGTAATATAAATAAAACTTGGTGATCGAATGTTTTCTCCCTCTTGCAAGCTATATTGAATTTTGCAGTCTTTCTGAGTGTAGACTTGTTCTTTTCTTATATATATATATATTTGTTGTCTTTTTCCTACTCTGCCATGGGATCTCATTCTTCAACGAAGCTTTGTCAAAGCAGCTTCAGTCGGAACAAAGGTTGGACAGATGTAACAGCCTTTTTTTTCTTTTTCTTTTTGATTCTATTTTCTTACAATCAATGTAGAAGGCAAAAAGAACTTTTCGATTTTGTTTGCTTGCTTTTTCCTGATTTTACTCTCTCTCTCTCTCTCTGTCTTTCTATCTGTCTACCTGTTTCCTTCATCCTCGTTTCTACCCAATCAGTAATTAGCTCTTACTAATACTTTTCTGTCAGAATTTCCATCAGTTTACCTGTTCCTTGAACAACAAATCTTAAATGTTGACAGAAATTCACTCGTCTAAAAATAACAGGGGAAGAGTCAAATAAAGAAAAGATAATTTGTTAAAATTTGTTTTTTTGTTTCTATAGTCATTTAAAAGAAAATACGTTACCTTACTTAAGGTTACTGTATAGCAACGATCTACAACAACAGATGGCAGCACTATCGTCTACGTCTCTAAGGTCTTTCTTTTTCTTTATTGTTGCACGAAATTGTACTGTTTGTTGATCCTACAAATCCAAGCCTAGAATTTCCTCAATCATAATTAATTCAATGTATGTAATCAATGCGCCAATCAAATCCGCCAATTCATACCGATCAAAAAAAAAACCATGTGAAAACATCGAAAGTAAAAACAGGAATGCTATTATTGTACTTTTATGTAAGTTTTATTTCTTGTGAACGTACGGTACTCTGTTGTATGGAGTTGAAGCTGTTCCTCCAGAATTCAATAAAAAGAAGTCTCTCTCTCTCTCTCGCTTTTACACACGCATTTATATACAAAGTTTAAAAAGCATGAGTAAGCCAATCGTGAGATACACATTCTTTAAAAATAATTTTAATTTTCAAAAATACCGAACAAATCAAGAAAAACACTAACATTTTGAAAAGCGACTAATCTAACATTAACATTAAAGAAATGAACTATTTCATTTTAAAGCTAAATTTTTTAGCCGAGGTATTTGAAGGTCACTAACTAAGCGGTTATAGCCCAGGACTTCAAATTTCTTATCAATAACAAATATTTTCAAATTATGGATTACTTCATTTCATAGTTATTCTTAAGAATTATCCAACGCATTTTCTAAAATGCCATTGTTGGTTGTGGTTTCTCCATTATTTTTTACTATATTTTTTTTTTAAGTTGAGCCTGATTACCAAGGGCTTTGAAAGCGAATCTGAATCTGAATTTTTGAAAAGTCTTTAGATAATTTTATCTCAAGCCGCATGGGTGATGCTGGGAAAATGCAGAACAGAAAGTTTGCCTAGCAAACCTTTTCTTCAGTAGCATTTCTTGCACATAAATTATCTAATAATGTTTGTTAAAATATGATATTTCTGTAGTCTTCGACACAAGATTTGATAAAAGTGCTTTACTCACTGTTTTAAATTTGCCTGAATTATTGAAAGTCCTCTATGTCTGATAATGTTATGCCATCTCGGTTTTGTAATTTCAAATTACCAAATTACACATTAATTTCTATTGTAGTGAACGACGATCTGTAACATGCCAGTCATTTGATAATCCTGACTGTTGAAAGATGTTGGATATATTAGTGCTCTGCGTTACTGAGAAGTCACTGTCAAAAAAAGTTTATACTATGTTCTGAGTTCAGATTCCATTAAGTAATTTGAAAATTATGTTGATTTCATTTCTTGTTATGTTTGAAATTATTTTATATCGTTCAGCAAACTATTAGCCAGTTCTCCCCTAGAAAGTAGGAAGGAAATAAGGTTTCGGGGAAGTATCTATAGGTACACAGTAAAAAATAGCTGTGTTAATTCAACACAATGCGGTGTCCCAGCGTGACTACCACTTTTGTGTGTTAAATCAACAAAACACACGGTGTTGATTTCGGTACTGGGAGAAAAAAAAGTTACGGCTGCATCTAGATTTGAACATGAGTTGCTCAGTTAGAAGTCGAACGTCTTACCAACTTCGCTAAATCGTCAGACGGAAAAAACGCTAGATTGAAACAATATAGAGGATAAAAAAATGTTGTTGAACCCCAAACACACACACAGTTACTTTAACGACTTATGGCATGATTTAATCACTTTTCCATTGGTCAATTAGAGATCACAATCCCCATTTATAGAGAATACGTTCAATTTCTATTAAAGCAAGCGCAGCATTTGACATGTTATGACAAGAAAGTAGTAATGCTGCTCAAGTGTTTGGCTGTCGACATCTTGCTTGCTTTCGTAGAAATAGAATATTCTCAATGAAATGGGATTCTGGTTCTCAATTGACAAACAGGAAGTGATTAAACCATGGGATAAGTCGTGCAAGTAGCTTAGTTTGTTTTGGGGGTTCAGCAACATATATTTGAGCCATACACTGTTTAAATCTATAGTGTAGTCGTTAAATTCAAATGTTGTTCACTAAATATCATTTTCATCTAGTGTCTTTTCTGTCTGACAATTTAGTCAAGTCGGTAAGACGTTCGACTTCTAATGAGCAACCCATGTTCATATCTCGCTTATGCCGTATTTTTTTTCTCCAAGTACCGAAATCAACACCGTGTGTTGTGTTGATTTAACACACTAAAATGGTAGTCACGCTGGGACACCGCATTGTGTTGAATTAACACAATTATTTTTTGCAGTGTACCTCGGCATTTCTATCTATGCATAAATGCCGAATTCGGTACACTGCAAAAATTGACTGTGTTAATTAAACTCTTTTTATGTGTCCCGATGAGACCACCACTTTATTTTGTTAACAACGTATGTAGTGTGATTTCGGAGATTCAACACTATGATAGCATTAATATTGTGTTGAATCAGCATTAAAAGCACATCCATTGTGTTGAGAGTAACGGCAGAGATGTGGGAAAGAGTTGTTGGCCAGGGCATAATTTGAAGGAACCATCCCAGCATCTGCCTGGTGTGACTGCAGCGCTGAAGTTGGGAAAATATTTTAGGTGGAACGGTGTAATTATAAACCCATAAATTTATTTTTAAAAAAAGCATTCTTACTTAATTTTACAACAGCAGAAAGGGAAACTAATGTACCTTTTAGCATGAAGGACGTTAATTAAGGGTGTGATTTAAGAGTCAAAACAATGGCTCAAGCACACGTAACTAATAGAAAATTCATTCTCTATTTCTTTTCAGGATATTCAATAATATCTTCTATCATATCAATCAAAAAATATATTAGATTCTTCTATTGCTTGCTATTACATTTACGTCATCTTTTCAAAACTTTTTCAACGAATTTCTCTTCAAAATTTCAGTACAAATTGCTCAAGTGTTGCCCGTACATATTTTCCAGTTTCTACAACGCTAATTTTAAATATATATATATATATTTTTGCCTGTTGTTTTTGTTAGGACCAAACTACGACTAGAGTGGATATCGGTTCCAGTGAGAGACTGCATTTGTGAAAATATAAATTCAAAAAGTTTTGCAGCTCACTACAAACAATCGAACGACAAGAGTACTCTATAAAACGTACGAAAGTCTAAATTTAAAAAAACAAATGGTAAATCATAAATGCATATAGGTCCCTATTATGTGAATTAACCTAATAAAATCATTTACTTCCCTAAATACACACATGTTCTTTTTGCAACAAGAGATGGCAGCCAGCAATTTGAAATCATTAAAAATTACTACTGATAGGGAAATAAGTGCATAGTATAAAAAACTAGTCTCTCTTTTTTTAACTTTGTACTTTTGTTCAGATACATGCATAACGTTTTTCCCAAATTCAGCATCGGTATTATACTATGAATATGTTACGAATATCCCGTTATAATATTGCAATATCTCTTGAATATTTAAGACTAATGCTCGTTATACGCTATGTTAATGTTAATATTTTTGCATGAGTGCCATTTTTGAGAACAGTTCTTTGAATTTTTATTCCTTTTAAGGAATGTAGAATAATCATTAAATAAAAATGAAAGTTTATTTCATCTTATGCTTTAGGGGATGAACAAGTTTCAAATACTGTAATACAGTTTAGAATGTATATCTATCTATAGTAATATCATCTAACATGAAAAGATCTCAGATAATTTTCATCAATTACTTTCTGTAGTGCGTTGAAAATAGTTCTACCTGATGTGGAATGTACCATAAAATATTAGTTTTACTATCCTTAGCTTAGGCACTTCATCCACTGACGTTATTCAATCAAGAAACCAATTGATCCTGTGCACTATAATGTTGACAGGCCCCGTCGCAATTAATCAATCAAAACACTGAAAAAAAAATCCGATTTTTGTAAAACATTTCCACCTGCAAAGTTTAATTTCAAAATTACTGAAAGATTAAAACAAAAAGAGCCAAAAA
>JAGDQP010058442.1:1669-12555 GCA_022664845.1 Lepisma saccharinum
TTAATTGCGATAAATATATATATTCCTTATATTGACGTCAACGTTTTGTCTATGTTAAGTGTAGATTACTGTCCAGTAAGCTTCTTAAATATCCTAAAGTCTTTGTTTATGGTAATCGTTATTTTATGTGTGTGTAGTAGTAAGGTTAGTTCTATGCGAGATCTCAGTTATGTATATATATCTAGTGTCATATAATATATATGTGTATTATTATTTCGCAAATTTTTCTCATTCGTGATGATCAACAGAGGAGATTCTTTTTTTATATATATATATTCTCCTATTAAAGGATTTTGTTCGTTTAGACCGTAAGAATTAAAAACAGTCTAGCCATTCATTAATCCCCACTACCTATTCTAATTTCCAACTTTCACGTCCTTCATGTCCAAGCTTTGTACGAGACTTCTCAAGACCATCCCGATCTTCTTTCCAGGATAATTTGTTATATCACAATTCTTTTTTTTTTTTTTTCACGTTATTCGGAGGAAAGTAAGAGGTTAAAACGCAATGTTGCAAATAAATTTCTATAATTACTATTCTAATCAAATAAAGTTGCCAGCCAGGTTGTTAATAAGACATTGTTATCGCTGTAGTAAATAGTTAAATGTTTGTGCAATATTTAATTCCTCTCTCTAGCCACTAGTTGTTCAATGTGTTTGTAATGTTTTGGGAAGCTCGCTTAAATTGTAAATTTTCACATAAAACATGGCAGCCCAATGCGAAATCGGCCAGTTGGCCACTTTATTTTTCACGTGGTTTTCGGTAAAGCAAATTGAAATCAGTGAAAAGAGAAGTTGAAGACATATTTAGTTATGTATCATTGATGTAAGTTATGAATTGCTTTTGATTGTCGTTCTTGGTAGGCTGCGGTAGAACAGGAGAGATTATTCTTTATATTGAATCTGCTAATTAGTGTATTCTGACAGTTTCTTTTTCTCTATGGCTAGAAGAGAGGGACGAGCAGTTTGTATTACTTGTGAAATCAGTTTAATCATATACATGTTCAGGTTTTCATTTTCGGAAGTTGTCACCGTAGAAAGAAAAGAATCACATGTATCCAATGTCAAGTCATTTTTTTTTGCATCAGGAATGCTTCTGTATCACGTTAATTTCTTGTTTGCTTTCGTTAAGTTTGATAAAGTTTATTACTGTTTTCCCAAGCATCTGTTTCATTTCTAGTTAAAACTCTATACCTTTTTTTTTTATCTCACGTCACTGCAAGTGCGATCTTCAATTGCACTACGGATAGGAAATTTGGATTGTGTTCTTTTTCAGCTTTGAAGTGCAGAACTTTGTCATTAGAGAAAACTCTTAGGGACGAGTTTCATGAAATTCATCTTCCAGGAAATAGGTTCGAAACCCGTTCATGCTCTTTTGCGCATGTTCTCAGTATATTCGTTTGGTGGGGAAGCAGCAGGTTTCGTATTTCGTATTGCTGCCTTGCGGGAAGTAATAGTGAATTTCATGAAGACTCCGCCCGGTATCGAAAACTAGAGCAATCTTTTTATTTACAGCCGTCCAGCATGTGTCTTTGAACGCGACGTTTCGTCACCCTGCGCGTCACCATTCGAACATAGGTGTATTGTTATTTTTTTTTCTTCATATTTCTTTACTAGGCCCGCCTACTTATTCTTCACTTCCTATCCTACTTAACGTATCGGCCAGCCTCCCTATAAACCCTGGAGCCGTTCGGGGAGTACTGGTTCCGATTTTATTGTCGAGTTTGGGATTTATTGAACCCTTTCTAAAATTTAGTTTGTCATCATCTGTGCGTGCTTGCCCCAAGCACAAGTAGTGGTTACAGCATACACTATTAAAAACTGGGTAAACGTTGCGAGGATTCTCAGAAAAGACCCTCAGAATGTTTAGTATTTCATGTTGTTTTATTAAAATGAAGGAAGACTTTTCATATCATTAGGTGGATATTTTCCGTTTTAAGTTCTACACATGTTTATAATAATAATAATAATAAAAGTTTTTTATCGTAGCTGTTGCATCCTATTTTGATCAAGGTTTGCTGTCGCCATTTTGATAAGTTCTTATTTTGGTAAAAATGGGAAACTTTTTTCAGTGTATAAGAATTCCTAACCCTAATTGATAAGTACGTACGATTTACATATGTCATAAGATTCGGCTGATAATTTCATAAATACATTTAACGTTACTAATTCCAAAGGGTGATTTTATATAAACTATTAGGGGGATCTTGGGTCCTCACACAAGAATATAGGCATCTCGTATAATGCGAGGTGACGTTACACAAATTAGAGCACTTACAAGGAAGAGTGCCAACGTGCTACTCTGGAGTCAAGGTTCAGAGCAGGCTAACTTTATATATTTGGTCAAGTGCATTAACTGTGGACTATATTAAAGAGCGACGGCCAGGCATGCTCAAGATATACTCATTTGAAATTGGCCAAAAGTGCCGTAGAGATGATCACGTAGGACACCTTTGGGAAGGTATTGAGGAATACGAGTAAAAGTTCTCTGACCAAAGAATTAGTCGTGTGATCGGAAGCGTCACGCCAGCGTCTCTAAGGTTGCAAGTTCAAATCCAGCTAGGGCCAGGATTTTTTAAATTTTTTTAGTAACTTTAATCCCACATTCATTAACACATGTGCTGTTACCGCCCATTAAATTAATTTCACCTTTTGATCTTATCATTAAAGCATGAATTATAACAATGTTTCGTTTTCTAATTCTATTTACATTTCAAAATTTCCGTTTGTTTCGCTGTAAAGAGAAACTTTCATTCTTCTGTTCTTCAGCTTGGCCTTTGACCTCAGATCCTATTGACCCTTTTGTAAATAATAATAATAATGTATATTTCTGTCGTTTTTGAAACTACTGATTTGGCCCGTTTTGATTTTCTTACATGTTAAAAGTTTATTTTTTTTTTTAAAAAAAAAAGATGCAGTACCCCAGCCGGGATTTGAACCCGCAAGAGAGTCCTTGTCGTTCTTCTCAATGCCTTTGGAATGGTATCCAGTGTGATCACCTCTGGCACTTTTGGCTAACTTCAAATTATATGAGGCCGCTGTGGCTCAGTCGGTACAGCGCTCACCTCTGGTCCTAGGGGTCGTCGGATCGATCCCTGCTCATGACGTGGGCTTTGTGGTGGACAAACTCTGTGTGGGGGTTTTCTCGGTGTTCTCTGGTTTCCTCCCACTTTCTTCATTCCACCAATTCATCCCATCATCATCCACACGTCTGAGCCATAGTTGCCTAAAGGCCGTAAAATAAATTCAATTCAAATTCTATCTTGATATTTATGCACTGTTTGCATCCAGCCTCTAACGAATACGTTAAGGAAAACCGGCGGAGAAAAACTTGAATTCGGATTTGAGTTTAGATCCTGTGATTGGTCCGGTCGTAACCTTTTCGTTAATAGTGTTTTCCCACCCTATGGACTGTAGTTAGCACCGTTTGTTGTTTGATAGTGTTGAATGACCGAAATGAACACCGTTTGTTATGTTGATTTAACACCAAAAAGTGATGGTCGCTCTGGGACACCGAAAAGTGTTCAGACAACACAACCATTTTTTTTATTTATTTATTGCTATGTATAAATTTTATCTATGCTTCTTTTTTTGAAATAAAAAAATAAGTTATTTTGTGTATTCAGTACGTAAATATATTCAGTCAGCCACTTTATTTTAAAATGTTCATGAGCGGGTTAGATGAAATTTTCAATGCTTTTTTCAGAAACTGCTCTCTTGTTTTGTTTTTTCTTTTTCATAATGAATCATTTACCGAAGACGCAATATCTGAGAACCTTCCCGCGAGGCTCGTTGACTACACCAACACACTCGGAGCTCATAAAAGCGCCATAAATATTCTCAATTGCACAATACGTGCCCAAGAGCACGTGCTGTTAACAGTAATTACCGATTTTCTGCGAATTTATTAGTCAGGTGGCTTCTGTGTTTAATCAACAGCGTTCAACCCCGTACTATTTACCCTGATCGTGGGAGGTAATAGAGCGAAAAAAAAACTGGAATATTCCAGTTACAGGTTGTGAAATAAATAATGTACTGGCGTCGTGATCACAAGGAGATAATAAACACTTTATTATTGTTAACATTTTTAATGTATCAATCGTAATCTTATTAATATATACTCTAATTCGTGTAAAATGGATGCCCTCGGGGTGGCCCAGAGTTTAGCGCGCTTGCTTTTTATGCATGTAGTCATGGGCTCAATTCCCACGCGAGTCTTATTTGAACGGTATGGTTCGCAGCCCATTTTACCAAAACCTGTAGCTTAGAAGCTTACCAGCTCGTTTAGGACTCTTATAATGGAATATGGTCGATGGGTACACGTACTGTGAAGATGTATTTGTCACGTATTGCCAGATTATCTGGCTGAGGATGAGAAGAAAATCCACTGGCTTCTTTCTTTGATTCTGAGTGTACATTTTGGCAATATTTTGTATTTCCCACCAGCATTTTTGTTTTTTATGAGGCGATTTCTCTGAAAGTACGGCATTCATAGATACTTAGTTGAAAATGGTTACTGCGCATGACTGAAAGATAAGTAGAATAGAAATTGTTAGTAGTTTTGTAGATACATACAGCCCTATAACAACATTTTGTGAAGAAATGCGGGTCCCGGTTTCTGGCATGAGTTCATGGATTTTTAGAAACTTAACAGTTTACAAATCTAGATATGACGGAAGTCGTTAGTTAAAAAAAAAAAAAGATTCAGCACTCCAAGTCCACAAGTTCACTGTCACCCCCTTCTTAGTTATGCAACCAGTAGCACAGTAAAGTGGTTCCAGATTGCATATGAGAAAGGATATGACTAGAGTGTTGGACCGTGAGGGTGAGTTCTTGGAATCTTTCATCCCCGGCAGGCACCGTGGGCTCCATAACTAGAAAGGCTTATTATATACGAGGGCTATTTGTTTGCAACCACCGCTGGTAAGGTATGAAAAAGGAAACGATGAAACAAAACATTTAATACATATACACAAAAATGGCCGATGAGGATTTTTCGTAAATTCTAAGATTAGCATAATGTGGCTGTGAAGAACCAACATTCTGTGTTGCCTAAAGGCCTTATAAAATTCAGATTCAACCAGCATTCTGTACAGATTTAAAATAATTAATATGATTCTGATTCCTGAAAAAAAAAAATAGATTCAGTGTTGCCACACTCTATAAATTTTCGGACATAGAAATTTTTGTATTGGCTATTTTCTATGCATTTGAGTGTCTCATCCGCATTCACGCGCGTGGCCCTATTTTTAGTAATCTCTCCTTAAGGTTGGTGTAAAGTAACGAGCTCTAAAGGAAGATGGTAGTATTACGTCTATATGTCTAAAGTATGTTTATCGTTATACGAAAATTCAGTGCTGCTTCTACAAATTCAAGCGTAGAGAGTTCAAACTTTCATTGTTGGAATATTATAATGAAGCTCTTTCAACAATAAGCGAGAAATAAAATAAAAATCGTCAGGCATAGAACTCTTGAAATGGTTATGAACTTTCTTCTCCGAAAAATTTCCGAAGCATTCCTGGAAAAAGCTAGGTAACTATAGCTGCCATTTCCAGTGACTTTGCTAACGAAAAAAAAAAAAAAAGCCAGCATTTGATTTTCAGGAGTGCTGGGAGCAAGAGATAATATAAGAAAAGCGTGAGCGAGATTTGAAGACTTATTGATTAGTTAGAAGTCCAGTGTCTTGCCGACTGTACTAATTTTACAGACATAAATTGACCAGAACCAAACAGTATTGAAGATCATAAGTTCGTTGCCTGAACCCCGATGATTTAAACTAAGTTGATCCCATGACTTACGCCACATGTTAATCACTTCTGTATTTGTCGATTAGGGATCGGAATTTCCATTCAATGATAATATTTCAAATTTCATTTAAAATGAGAAGTAGTCAAGATGGCGGCAGCAAATACTTGATCAGAAATGCATTCAAAGCTACGATAAGAATCCGTTTTCTCACTCTGCGCATGTGCAGTAGTGACAACTGAATCTATCCTCCTCAATATAAGTCTCTGCGCTATTCCTTGATTTTAATGAAACACTAAAACTTCTGCGGAACTTATTCATAGATGATGGTGAACAACACGTAGCAACTCCATTCTAGACTGCCTGTTAATACAGATACCGTAAAAGAGCAGCGAACTCGCAACGTGGATCCATGGCCAACTAAACCCGTTTCTTCTCAACCATTATTCAACGTCGAATCAACCGTTGAACAGGCGGACATTTCGGTACATTTACAACGTTAGCAGAAAGTTCCCGCCTGAGTGATAACTCAGACTACGGTTGGATTGTGCTTTTAATTCGTAAATGTGGAAACATCAAGACTAGTCAGAATTGGAAACATTTTCGAGCTAAAATATCCTAATTACTGCAAAAAAAATCTCTGCATCGGTTATCGTCGTAGGCTTCATCCCCTCTTACAATTAAGTCGATTCCTTTATTGTCCCAGAATATAGCCATAAGTTTCATGTTAGACATGATTTCCTGAAACACTTTCTAAGGTTTGTTCAGTGATTGTGCGTCCATTTCAGATTGCTCTTTTGTTTTGAAGCGAAGTTAATGATTGAAGTTAGTGAAGATTTTTCATGTAAGAACTCAGTTGTTAAGCAATTGATATTGCGGAGTAAACACACATATAAATAATCCCCCCTCTAAGTTCCATTCTTCCGTCATAAACTTTGATCAACGCAAAAGTAGGCAGGGAGAAAAGTTTTAGACCAACTATAGGCTATACGTTCCGTCATAGCTATCCTGGAACCGCCATCTTGGATTCAACTTATTTTCTACTTGGAGTGGGCGATCTGCTAAGCCGACACATGTTACGTTATTTGTTGAGATATATTACGTCATTTGTGACGATACTTCGTACTATTTTCATATCTGTTTAGCTCTATGTTTAGAAAGTACGTAAAATTATCTATGTTTAGAAAGTACGTCAGAAGAACTTCGTTCTTGCTAAGAGGTGAGTAATTCACCCTAGGGTTTTTTGAATTTGAAATTGAATATCAAACCTCGATAATTTTGAATATCGATATGTAATGATATATCGAGATATTTAATTTAAGTGTCGAAATGTCAAACTCAGTACTAAACCGAAATGTTGAACCCAATAACGAAATATCAAACTAAAATATAGAATTTTATATCGATATATCGAATATCAACAATGCTCAATGTCAAGTTTCGATATTTTTTAAATATTGAAAATTAAAACATACCTACCAGGGGTGTTTGATATTTGAAATTGAATATCGTAGTTCGATATTTTTTAAATATATTTAACGACATATCGATCCTAGTATCGAAATACTGAACCGAAATATGGAACTCTACATCGAAATATCAAACTTAATATCGATATATCAAATTATCGAGTTTCAATATCAAGGTTTCGATATATCGAAAATTGGAACACCACTAATTCTTTCTTAAATGCATGACATTTTTTTAAAAAACACTCTGTGTGTTTGACCCTTTTTTATACAGCTTATCAGAGGTTGAGCCATCAGATAATTGAAGCGTTCGATTCAAGACGGGGAAAGTCAATTTTTATCAATATGTTCAGGACTTCGGAGTGGCCTGGAGGTCAGAGCGCTCGCTTTCTCTGCGAGTGGTCACGGGTTCAAATCCCGCCAGGGTCCATTGAACGGAGTGGTTATTAGATCATTTTACCAAAAACTGTAGGTCCCGTCCTTAGAAGCTCGTTTAGGACGTTGATATTAATTCACTCACTCACCCAATTGTTCAGGAGAGAAAAACAATTTCGTGGAAATGTTGTATGGGGTGAAGAATTAGAAAAATTGCAAACGCTAATATTTCACTTCGCGTCTCACGAATTTCCCCCTTTTCGCACAAATGATGCCCCTGATATTGCTCTGTATATAGATAGAAGAAAGGTTTTTTGTTGATTTTTGCAGATACCTCACTTTTGCTTGGGACGTTTTCGTTAGTTTTCAGTGTAACTTAACGGTATACGAATATATACATGGAATGTTTAAACAGTTTATGTTACAGTCGAAAGGTATAATTGAAAACAGCTTTAATGGGTTCTCAGCCAAGGAAGCTTGTTCAGCTTTCCATCTCCCTTCATACCTCCCCCCTTCTCTTGTGAGATAGCTAGGTACTTGTGGTAACATTTCTCAATTAGAGTCTTGAAATTTCATGCTCCCGTTACAAAATTCAATCCACTTTTACCTCAATCGAGCAATACATCCTCTCCCCTTTGCTTTTAGTATCTGCATGCATTTTGCAACAACATACAAGATAATGGATTTGGGTTAGTTAGGTTAGATAAGTTACACACAAACACACACACATCTCCACTTTACTACCTGTAGAGACAGACAAAAGCATGTACCAGAACCGTGTATACCTTGTAAAGTACACATCGGCTATTGTCTTAAGACAACTCCCAGTGAAGTTGATTGCAATTAGTTCAACAGTCGTCGCGATGAAAGGGCAACAACTAAAACAAACACTTGTTTCGCGATGGTCAACAAAGGGAAGCAGGGGCGTATACGAGGGATACATAGAAAAATCTTATGCTTCCCTGCTGGATTTTTTGATACCCCTACCATTTACGTGAAGGGGGCTCAAATAAGTTTCAGAGTAGTTTAGATGGGGAATCCAAAGAGAGATTTGTTTTTCATGTCAATATGTGATCCCTCATGCAATCATTATTATAGCTCTTGTCCAGTGTTGTATCCATTTTCATTTGAGTTCAGTATACTGATTGGGATGTAAAATATATTAATTAATATAATAAACTTCTTTAAAATATACGAGGGATATTTTTTAAGTAAGGTCCGATTGTTAATAGAAACAAAACCAGTGCGACGTGGACGTACAAAAACTTGTCGAACGCTATGATAAATGTTTAAACAAAGATGGTAACTATGTAGAAATATAGCTTAATGTGTACAGAGGAAATAACCAAAAATGTATGGCACTATCTTTACTAGTTTTGTTTCTATTGACAGTCGGACCTTACTTTAAAAATAGCCCTCGTATATACATATTATACATATGTCTAGTCTTTTGATCATTGTTTTAAAAGATAAGCGTGTTCGAAATTCCTAGTAAAGTTGTGCAGAATTTTCAATATTGCATCAGGTTTCTTTGAAATCTAGGAACTTTTCGTTTGTTGAGGTGGATATGTGCAGTTTTCAGTTGTGCGCATGCGCAAAATAAGAAAACGGTTTCTTATTGTAAACTTGCATGCAATTCTGACCACGTGTTTGCTACCTGCAGTTTGATTATTTTAGCTAAAATGGGAGATATTCTCAGTAAATGGGTACTAATTAACAAATAGAAAAGTTATTAGAAGGGAGTAACTTAGTTTATGTCTTCGGTGTTCAGGTAACTTACTTCTGAGTCACCCTATAGGATAAAGTAAGATAATTTGACAGTATGGATAACTTTGCAATATGTTGTAAGCTTGTTGCGAATAATAATAGTCTAGTATGTTTCCACACTTTTAGCTATGATGCTCGTTGAAATCTCTCGAGTCGAGAACAGAGAAATTTCGATCCAGTCACAAGTGTCTTCTTATGACTGGTAATTTAGTCCAGTTGGTTCTAACAGAGCAACTCATGTTTTCAAATCTCACTTCAGGCTTCTTCCCCCCCCCCCCTTTGCTCCCAATATCCCTGAAAACTTAATGATGGCTGGTTTTTATGTTCCTGGAAATTTTCAAGCCACTAAGCTTGCCTAACTTTTTCCAATGTTTCCGAAAAATTTTCTCAGTGTATCAGATGATGATGGAAGCATTACTACACTTCTAGTCTTCATTGCAAATACCGTAGAAAGCCTTAAGATCTACTAATTCCATCACCTCGTATTTTCAGGAGTGGACGCCGAAACCTTTAAAAACCCAGCAGGCATCACAGGTATCTAGCAAGTGGCAAGAGTTGAACGATGTTCAGCTTTTCTGAGCTTGTGGAAAGCAGCCTCCGTACTGGGTTTCAAATTCTCCGGCATGTTCATGAAAGTGCATTCGATGGACAAAATGGTACTTCCTAGATTCAATTTTACTGACAAATTAACAACAGTAATTAATAACATTGTAATAACGACACTGGCTTTTTTCCTGTACGTTGCTCCTCACTTCACATTTTCTTCATTAATAACGTGATTTCATTTTGAATTTGTCGTGTTTTTGCTTTGTGGTAGTACTTGAATCCAAGAGGTGTGTTTGTTGTTACACTTTCTGAAAGCCATTCCAGTTTTTCAGGTAGGCAGACTACTTACAATATGTATACATCAATCTGAATCCAGTTTTTCAACTTCCCATCGAGTGCTCCGTATGTACTTCTCTTCTTAGAGGATAAACATGTGAAAAATCCGAATCCGTGATTATACTACACGTTTATAGTTAATGACTCATCCGAGTCGTATTTATTTTTCTTTCTAAAGAAAACTGAGATTTGCATGTTTCGGTGAACCATGACAGATTAATTACGAATCTCTTACTGATAGATGGGAAAAAAATTATCATGGATTCCAGTGTTGCCAAATATATTTAAAAGAATCTAAGTAACAAAATAAAAATAAGTGAAGATCTAGTTTGTGAACGAAAAAGACGTATTGATTTTGTAACTATTAGTTGGTGGCTAATTTCGATGTCATTAGTATAAAGTAAATATTTATTGGTACCTAACTGACAATTCAAAGTAGCTAAGTTGGCAACTCTGGTAGAACTGTCAAGACTAGACTAGATTTAATGACAGCAAATCAGGATGCAGCAGTAAAGAAAAAAGTAGTTCGACTAAACTGCCCAGGCGTTCGTTAAAGTTAATTAGAAAGGCGTCCTATTTCAACCACAAAAATGTAGGAATTGGTTCAGGGAGAATAGCCATCACCAAACTACATCGTGGCACAAATGCC